>PVKA01027723.1:0-30202 GCA_004027165.1 Ctenomys sociabilis | reverse complement strand
CTGGGCTATGCAGAGAGACCCTAATAACAAAGGGGAGGGTGGGGAGATTGCTTGTCTGGCAAGCACAGGGTCCTGAGTTCAATCCCCAGTACCCGGGGAAAAAAAAAAAAATCGAATAACAAAGGGGAACAAAGGGCCACATAAACTGGGCTAGAGGGCACTGGGAAAGATGAAGAATAACTAGAGCAAGAGGCAGCCAGGAGGCCAGAGCATGATTCCTTGTGGCTGTTGCAGTTCTGTCCCAAAGGAAACTGTGCCTAAGGCCGCCAAGGCCCGGTGGCCTGGGTGGGTGATCTCTTCCCTGGCTCCCACAGTGGAGGCTTGGGTGCTGCACACCCCACCCACCCGTCCCCACCCTGCAGGGTCCTCAGTGTCCTCTGATGTCACTGTGCAGCTCCCTGGGTTATCCCTAGTCCCTGCCTGGCACAGCGGAGGTCTTGGCTCCGCAGCTGGGGGCCTGTGACAGAAGGCTGACCTCACCGAGAAAGCCCTTCCTCCTCCACCCCAGTTTTCAAGGGAACATTCCCAGTTCCACGTGTTCGCGGGAGCCCCGCCCTCAGGCCGTTGGCCACACCCGCTCCACCGCGGGCCGATTTGGGCTTTGTCTACTATTGCTGTTAACACTACTGGGGATGGAACCCAGGAGTGCTAGACCCCTGGCCTAGGTCCCCAGAGCTTTTTATTTTTCCTGTGGTACTGGGGATGTGCTACAGGGCTTGTGCACGTTAGGCAAGCACCCCACCACTGAGCTACCTTCCCAGCTACGCCTGTTTCTTTTGGATCCAGGGTCTCTCTCACAAAAGTGCCCAGGCAGGATGATAACTCACGGTCCTGCTACCTCAGCCCTCTTAAGTGCTGGGATTACAGGTTTGCACCACTGTACCAGACTTTGGAGGGGCTGGTTTTGCTTCAGGAGTTGGGCAGCTGTTGGATGTATGCCCAGCGATGCCCCCACATGGGGTGTCTGGTCTAGGAGGGACCTAAAGGCCATGCCATCCATGTCCTGCAGTGGCCCACGGCCTAGAGAGGGCAAGAGTCTTGCCCAAGGGGATCAGCAAGCCAGGTGCCTGACTAAGGTCAACATCCGGCCCTTTGTGTCAGTTACAGGAAACCCCAGCCCCAAGGAATCCTGGCTGGACCGGATACAGCAGCTCTGGTGGGGAGAGGAGTTGTTTTGTTTCTTGGCTGTGAGACAGGACTGATGCAGCTGGCCCTGGTGTCCCCTTCTGGTGGAATTCAGCCCTCGCACAGGAGGGGGCAGCCCTGCCCTCTGATTCCCAGGGGGCTGCCTATGTCTCTAATGTCAGAATTGGCTGGGAGAGGAGATTGGGAGAGGGGATTCCCTGAGGAGGCTGGGCTGGGCTCCAGGCCTGCTTTCCCCCACCTTCCAGCAGGGTTAGAAAAGACTGGAAAGATCCGGTCGTGCTTCCTGGTCCACAGGCCTAGGCGCCCTTCCTTGCAGGAAGCCATATTGCTGTTTTTTGCAATAGCAGGGATTGAACCCAGGGCCTTAACCCTGAGGTACAGTCCACTCAGTTTATAAATTTTGAGACAGATTCTTATTGTCTGAATTGTCCAGGCTGGGATCAAACTCAAGAACTTCCTGCTTCAGGGGCTGGGGAGATGGCTCAGTAGAATAAGTGCTTGCCTGGCAAGGGCTAGGGCCTGAGTTCAACTGGGAAAAAAAAAAATTGGGCCGGGGAGATGGCGCAGTGAATAAGCACTTCCCTGGCAAGCGCAAGGGCCTGAGCTCAATCCCAGGTGTTTTTTTTGGGGGGGGTACTTCCTGCTTCAGCCTTCAGAAAAGTAACTTCCTGCTTCAGCCTTCAGAGTACTGTGACTATAGGTGTCCACACTGGGCCTGGCTGGGCATGAGTTTCTTCTTTTTAAAAAAAAATCTTTTATTTATCTGTTTATTTGATACAGGGTCTTGCTATGCAGCTTGGTTTCAATAGCCTGCACTGTATGCCGGGGATTCTGGGGCCACACAACATGCAGTACTGGGGATTGAACCCAGATACTTGCACTTGCCAGGCAGGCGCTTAGACTGCTGAGCTATCTCCCCAGCCCCTGGATCATGGGTCTTTGTGATTTTTATTTATTTTACTTTTTTGATTTGTTTTGCGACATATGGTCTCCCTATGTAGTTTAGTCTGGACTTAAACTCAATATATGGGCCAGGCTTACCTCAAACTTTAAAAGTGTGTTTTTGGAACAGGGAGATGGCTCAGTGGGATAAGCGCTTCCCTGGCAAGCGTAAGGGCCTGAGTTCAATCCCCCATTCCGCAAAAAAAAAAAGAAGAAGAGAAAGGTTTGGGCTGGGGAGATGGCTCAGTGGAATAAGCGCTTCTATGGCAAGTGCAAGGGCCTGAGTCCCTCGGTCTGCCACAAAAAAAAAAAAAAAAAAAGTGTTTTTTAGGTTGATTGTGGTAGCACATGCCTGTAATCCCAGCACTCAGGAGGTTGAGATAGGATTGTCATGAATTCCAGGCCATGGACTACCCACTGAGACCCTGTTTTAGAAAAATAAAACACAACTGTTATGGTTTGGGTGTAGGTGTCCCCACCAAAGCCTCGTGCAGGTTTGAGGTTGGCTTCTAGAGTTTGTGATTAATTCATGAACCAAGCTGGGATTATGGGTGTGAATGCTCCTGGGATTGTAGGCGTGAGCGCCACAACCAGCCTGGGGCAGATAGCCTGGATGCAGCGGAAGGGAGGGAGGGGCTTGCCTTAGTTTCTGCCGTTGCCAGGGCTGCTTGCTTTTGCTCTCGCTGTTTGGCTGCGTTCTTGCTGCCCTCTGCCATGCGCAGTCTGCCTTGGAGCCAGCCAAGTATAAACTGAAACCTACACAAACTGAGCTAAATAAACCTTTCCTTCCTTAATTCTGGGTGTCAGGAATTTTGTCCCAGCAACCACAGCAAAGTAACTGAGAGAAAAAGAAAAGCACAAAACAGCAGGGCTGGGGGTGTAGCTCAGCAGCACAGCCCCTACCTGGCAAAAGTAAGGTCTTAGTTCGATTCCTAGTACAAAAATAAATAAATAAATAAAGAGAAATTAAATAAATAAATAAATAAATAATGGGGCCAGAGAGATAGCTCAGTAGAATAAGCGCTTGCCTGGCAAGCGCAAGGGCCTGAGTTCAATCCTCAGTTCCTCCAAAACAAAACAAAACAAAGCAAAAGGCTGCTATTATCCCGGGACAGCCACGTGTTGCACAAGCATCCTCTGTGGACACCTGGTCGCTTGCCACGGGCCCTTGCTCTGAACGGGGCCACTAATACCACTGTGGCTAATACCACTTGGACGCTGGTGTAGACCCAGATGCAGGTTTGCTTCCACTGTGCCAATGCCAGGGGGTGTGGCAGGGGGTCCTGGCTTGCTCTGGGCGCAGAGGAGGCTGCTGGAGGTTTAGGGAATAGTCTGTCTCCTTCGTGGTGGCCCCAGGATGGCCAGTGGCACAGCCTGACCATTCTGTTTGCATGGTCACTGTGGTTCTATCCCACCCCCACCCCACAATAGGGCTGCTGGGATCTGGATTCGGAGCTGGTGTCCACTGGTCATCTGCGGCCGTGGGGTGGAATTCAACGGGTCTGAAAAGGCAGTCACTTTGGGGCATGGTGGCCCGAGTTTGTGATCCAAGTACTCTGGGAGGCTGAGTCAGGAGGATCCCAAGCTGAAGCTGAGCCTGAGCAATTTAGAGAGAACCCATCTCGAAGTATAAACATTTTGAAAAAGGTGGGGTACAGCGCCCAGATTCCATCTTCAGTACAAAAGGATTAAAAAAAAAAAAAGAGAGAGAAGAAAGCAAATCACTTGCATGTCAACAGCCACTGGTGAGTTCCGCATTTCCGGATTTGGGCACTGTCACAGACAGTGACCCTCACTGCAGCCTCTCAGGATGTCGCTGGGCTCCCATCCAGGGCTGCCCCGTCCACACTTCCTGCCCCTCAGTGAGCACAGGGCAGCGCAGAGCACAGAGCGGGGCCTCCTCTTCTAAAGCCCTGTCTGGAGCTGCCGGAAGGAGCCCTTCCCTTCCACCTCCCTTCCTGCTGGTGATGGTGAGACCCTGCGTGGAGGGTTTCTGCTTTCCCAACTGAGCGACAGCTGCACTCCCAGTCCTGCCCTGGATCCTCGCTGCTGAGATGCGGCCACCACACAGATCCGGGCGCAGGGTGCAGGGAGCTCTGGACAGAGGCTGGGGAACCCCTGGGAGGACTTGGGAGCCCCAGGCTCTCCCCTCCCTCCCACAGGCTCCACCCTCCCACAAGCTGATGCCACCCCCCCAATTCCATTTCACTTATTCAACAAATAGGCAGGAAGCTGTGCTCCCCCAGTCATTGATCCTTGAGCTTCCGTAGATGACTGTGCCCCGGGGACCCTCCTGTGACATGCTTAAGTGGAGAGCCAAGCAGTGGCTTTTGTGCCTTTAAAACACGTGCTAGTCGCTGGTGGGGTGTGCCGGTCATCCCAGCACTCTGGGAAGCTGAGGCAGGAGAAAGGCAAGTTTGAGCCCATGCCTGGAGTATATAGTAATTTAGTAAGATGAACGCTGCCTCAAAATTTGAAAAAAACTTGAAAGGGCCAGCCAGATAGCTCAGCAGACTAAAGCGCCTGCCTAGGCAGAGCGCAGCAGCCAGGGTTTGATCCCAGGCGTGCTGTGCTGCCTGCACCCCTGTCCCCCACCCACATTGAGTCAGTGATTGAGACTGAGCATGGTGGCACGTGCCTGATAATCCCAGCGTTTTGGAAGGCTGAAAACAGCAGAATCATTATGAGTCCGATCTATGCAGTGGGATCTGTAGATCCTGCATACCCGGTACTAAATAGAGAGAGAGAGAGAGAGAGAGAGAGAGAGAGAGAGAGAGAGAAGGAAGGAAGGAAGGAAGAAAGAAAGAAAGAAAGAAAGAAAGAAAAGAAAGAAAGAAAGAAAGAAAGAAAGAAAGAAAGAAAGAAAGAAAGAAAGAAAGAAAGAAAGAAAGAAAGAGAAATGAAAAGCCAGGCTTGGTGCTGCACGCCTGTATTTCAGCACTTGGGAAGCTGAGGCAAGAGAATCCTTGTGAATTCCAGACCAGCCTGGGCTACAAAGTGAGCTCAAGTTCATCCTGAACTGCATAGAGAGAACTTGTCCCCCACCCCCCAAAAACAAAACAAAACAGACAAAAGAAAAAAAAAAAACTGAGCAATTACTTATAATATGCAATATAATAATCATTGTTAATTTCCTGTTATACTGTTTTGAAATTCCATATCATTATTATTATTTTTTCTCTTTAACATATACATATTTTCGTATAATATATATTATCTATGTATATATGTATTTATGAAAGAAAAGGGTTGGGAATGGAGCTTAGTGTGAAAGCCCTGACTGGCAAAGTGTTTGGAATTTGTCAAGAGTGCTAGGGTAAGCTGGGGAGCTGTGACGTGTGGAGAGCACTGGCAGGCTTCTATGACAAGAGCAGCCAGAGGATGAAGCTGACTTGTTAGCCATGGCAGAGCACATGCTGAAGCTGCTCTGGAGTCCTCTCTAGCGGCACATCATTAACCAGCCCTGGGAGCTGTCCTTGGGGTTCTTGATTGTTCTCTCGGCAGTTCAGGATGAACTTGAGCTCGCTTTGTAGCCCAGGCTGGTCTAAAACTGCAAGGATCCTCCTGTCTCAACCTCCTGAGTGCTGGCATTACAGGAGTGTGCTCCACGCCTACCTTCTGCCTGTTGTTCAGTCTTGGTTGGCAGGCTGAATCATATCATCCTCTGTCTCTGTCTCTGTCTCTGTCTGTCTGTCTGTCTCTCTCCTAGTACTAGGGATTAAACTCAGGACCCTGTGTGTGCCAGGCAAGCGCTTATTCCACTGAGCCATCTCCTAGGCCTTTACATTTATTTTTGATGTATTTGGTTGCTACAGGGTCTCACTATGCAGCTCAGACTCATAGTGATCCTCCTGTTTTCAGTGCTGGGATTACAGGGTTAGGCCCCTCTGGGGCAGGCTCAGTCTGCCCTGAAGGCAGGGCTGGCACAGCACATGGTGCTGGGGAGCAAACTGTGGTCCCTGCGCTTGCCTGAGCATGTGCTTAGTTTGCTGAGCTAACTTGCTGGCCCCCATTTCTCATGTTAGAGATCCAGAGGTTGCCAGGGGGGTGGCCAGGGAAAGAAAGGCTAAGGACCGAACCCTGCCGGTCTGTTCCAGTGGAGCTGCTCTGGCTGGGGTTCTGTGTGCCCCTCCCCAAGCCTGAGAGGTGCACCACACGCCATGCAGCCTTGGTGCAGTGTACAACCTGTGCGACTGTGCCTGGAAGCCCCTGGGAGGAGCTGGTGGAGGGGTGCAGTGGCTTGTGGCAGTGTCTTCTACACAGGCATCTGCGCCTCACTGAGGGGACCTTGAGCAGCCACCCTATAGAACCTCAGCCCACGTCCCGGGGATGGCAGGCATTCTGGACATCACAGAGGGCAGCTGATAAGAGACGAGCCCACCTAGCCCCACCAGGACTGTCCTGTGTGCCGTCTGTGTGGAGGCCCCAGCCCGGCTCTGCCTCCTCAGAGAAGCATCCTGAGGCATTGTGGGCCCCTCACACAGTCACTGGCTCCCTGGGGACAGTCACACGTCAGAGGGATGTGCAGGCCAAAAAATCTTGGGTGGTACCAGGGGTGGAGGCCGCACACCAGGTCCAGTACTCTGGGGGGCTGAGGCAGGACGATCACCATAAGTTAGATACCAGCATGGACACTGCACCACTGAGCTATCCCCAATCCCTCCGCCCCCCTTATTTTTGTCTTTTTGAGACAAGGTCTCCTTATGCAGTTCAGGCTGGCCTTGTAGCGCAGGCTGGCCTCAAACTCAAAGTGCTCCTCCTGCCTCACCCTTCCTAGTGTCAGGATTAGAAGTGTATGAACCATGGTTGGCGTTATTTATCTATTTATTTATTTATTTGGTGGAACTGGGGATTGAACTCAGATCCTCGCACTTGCCAGGAAAGCACATATTCCACTGAGCCACCTCCCTGACCCCTTTTGTGCTTTTTTTTTTTTTTTTTGAGACATGGTTTCATGGTGTAGTCCGGGCTGTCCTGAAGTCACTGCAGGTCTCTTGTCTCAGCCTTTCGAGTGCTAAGATTATAGGTATGCACCACTACGAGGGGCAACCTCTTGATTTGGTGACACCATTTCAGAATTAAAAAGGGCTGGGGCCATAGCTCAGTGTAAAGGGCCCTGGGTTCAATGCCCAGGACCACCACCAAAAACAGAAAGAAAACAAAACAACAACAAAAAAAGCAGCCTGAGTGAAAACAGCTACAGTGTGCAGCTCCTTGGTCACACACCCTTCACTGCACAGAGTAGCCACATGGAGGATGGGGAGCCCCTGTATCAGGCAGAGCAGATTCTAGAAGTTTCCATGTCACAGAGCTGTCCATTATGGCATGTAGGGAGGGGTGGGGGCTGAGGAAGTGAGAAACAGAGAGAACAGTGTGCAGAAAGGGATCTGGGCTGGGAGACAGAGAAAAGCAGGGTGGCCCTCGAGGGGCCCTGCGCATGGGCAGAGGTGAGATTTGGGAGGAGGAAGGCCGAGTTGGCCCTGGCTGCTGACCCTTGTTACTTTGGACCTGACCTGGTGGCCCTTTGTGGGTGACAGGAATGGCAGATGGGGCACAAGGCAGAGTCAGGAGGGCAGGGCCAGCTGCTGGCTCTCCGAGGGTCCCTGGGCAGCAGGCTGGCACTGGGCACAGCCCTTGTCCTGGCAAGGACATCTTGGCAGGAGCCCGGCTCTGCGCAGGGTGCTAATGTCCTCTTAATTAGCCAGACGCTTGCCAAGCACTGGCACATGGGCTCCCACTGCAGATACCCGGTCCGAGCGGGACCAGCACCCGCCAGAATGAGGTGGGTGATCACCAGGTGCGGGGACACTGCCCTGGCCTGGATAGCCATTGCCTTGTGACTGGCCTGTGCCTTGCTTCCTCCAGAACCTCAGACCTGGTTGGAAGCTGCCCAGGGCAGGTGGTGGGGGAGGGAGGCTGTGAATGTGGCTCTAGGCTCCCCAAGCGGCACAGGTGAGGGCCAGGGTTGGGGGGAGGTCACAGATCTCTGAAAATCATAGTTTTACTTTATTTTTAAATATTTTTGGCGGAACTGGGGATTGAACTCAGGCTCTTGAGCTTGAAAGGCAAGCGCTTATTCTACTGAGCTATCTCCCCGACCCCATTTTTTATTTTTAGGGAAGGGTCCACAGGGTGTTCAGGGTCTCACTACTAGATCAGACTTGTAGTGATCTGCTTGTTTACAGCCTCAGGAGAGCTGGGATTGCAGAAGCAAGCCACCGGGCCCAGTCTCAATTGTGGTCTCAGTGTGCCCCGGGAGTGAGGCCGGCACTGCAGGCCTGGGGATTGAGCCCTACCCTCTGCACCTGCTTGCAGGCACACTTTAATCTGGATCTCGGATTGAACTCAGGATCCTTTACTTGCTAGGCAAGTGCTTATTCACTGAGCTATCTCCCTAGCCCCTCCACTGAGCTATTTGGCTGGCCCTTAGTTTTACTGAGAATGGGGGGAAAAATTGAATTAAATTAAAAGTAAGCCAGCCGGGCGTGGTGGCGCATGCCTGTAATCCCAGCACTCGGGAGGCTGAGGCAGGAGGATTGTTGTGAGTTCGAGACCAGCCTGAGCTACAAAGTGAGCTTAAGGCCAGCCTGAACTGCATAGTGAGACCCTGTCTCAAAAAGACAAAAAAAAAAAAAAAAAAGTAAGCCAGGTATGGTTGTGCACTTCTCTAATCTCAGCTCCAGGAGGCTGAGGCAGGATTGCTGTGAGCTGTTTTTTTTTTTTTTTTGGTTGAACTGGGGGTTGAACTCAGGCCCTTGTGCTTGCCAGGGAAGCTGATTCCACTGAGCTATCTCCCCAGTAGGATTGCTGTGATTTTGAGGCCACCCTGGGCCTCAATGCAATTTTGTCTCACCCCCACCCCAGAATATAAACAAAACAATCAATTAAGAGGGGGAAGTTGCAGCTCAGTGGGAGTGCGAAGGCCTAGGATTCAATACCAAGTACCAGCCAAGTATGGTGGTGCCTGCCTGTGATCCCAGACTGTAGAGGCTGAGGCAGGAGGACTGCTGGTGTTGTAGGTGGCTGAATGAAATGTGACAGGCAGTCAGACAGGGCCAGGCCCTCAAGGAGACAGCACAGAAGACAAGATACACTGCAACTGCAAGAGACAGATGCCCCTGCTGTGGGCCTGACCTCAAGACCAAGGATCCAAACAAATGCTGACCTCCTTAAAGATAAGCATCCGGGATTGATCATCATCTTGAGGAAGCCAGGAAGTCACTAATCGAACCGCTACTGAATGCCTACAGGATAAAACTCGTGTTCTGTATTCATGTCTGCTTGCTACATGAGTTGCTTCCCCATTTGGTTCTGGCTTTAATCAATTGTTATTATTGTTATTATTTTTGGTGGAACTGAGGATTGAACTCAGGCCCTTGTGTTTGGCAGGGAAGCACTTATTCCACTGAGCCATCTCCCCAGCCCTTGGATTCAATCAACTTTACCTGAGTAATGGTGCTTGCAATCTCATTAGTTAACCATAGTTTTGGCCCACCTCATGCCCACCTAAGCGAGTTCCCATGTTTTCCACCTTAGACCTGCCTCACTGCGTGGGTTTACTCTACAAAAGTCCTTGAAAGAGGCAGTTTCCCAGGGACAACCTGCTTGGGCTCCTCTTCTCTCTCTAAAACAGAAAGCTTTCTTTCCCCCAATAAATATATTCTGCCCTTCACCTCTTGTTTGTTCCTAAAATTCATTCTTCAGTATTAGGGAGCATGATTCTGTCCCAGGTACCTTTCAGGTTGGGAGTTTCATTTCCCCTATATCACCAGGAGTTGGAAGCCAGTCATAGTGAGTTCAAGGCCAGCCGGTACTATATAGTGAGATCCTATCTCAATCCCCCCACAAAAAAGCCTCTATGAATCTATTAAGAGTCACAACACTGGAATCCCCAAAACTATATCTCCTTCCTAACAGCTGGGTCAGATTCAAAGTCCTGTTTCTGTGCTAGTGTCCCCCAGAGAAGGCTGGTAGGAGGAGCTCCATCCTCCCTGCTGGGCTCCGGCTGCAGCCCAGGGGTCAGCCAGGCCCCTGTATCCCATTGGCTCCCGTGAGCAGGGCTGGCAGTACCAGGCTTCTCAGAGGGGCCACCAGGGCAGTGGCCACAGAATAACAAAGATGCCATTCATGGTCCATGGGCCACAGGCTGCAGAGGGCTGAGCCGGAGGTCTGTGCAATCTGAGGGCGACCTTTCTGCTTCCTTACCCTTGCTCCAGGCAGCCCTGGTTATCCTTTTAAAACCTTTTAGCAGTACGGAGCAGGAACCCAGGGCCTTTGCACTGAGAGACACCCCTTTTTATGTTTATTTTGAGATAGAATCTTGCTAATTGCTAAATTGCCCTGGCTAGCACAAACTTGGGATTCTCCCGCCTCAGCCCCTTACAGGGCTGGGGTTACAGGCATGCATTCTCCCTCCTCCCTCATCTTGCTTTAAGGAAAGAGGAACTGAGACTTGGCTGGGATAAAGTTATGTGGCTCCCAGTGTGGCAAGAGAAAGTCAGGCTAACCCCTTCCTGGTCCAGGTAGAGATCCAGCCTCAGGGACCAAGCACTGCCCCCTACATCCCAGGAGAGACTGTGTGCCTGGAAGGTGTGACATGGGCCTTCTAGGAAAGCCAGCTGTGCCTGCAGAGGAGGGTGTGAAGCTGTGAAGATGGTGGTAAGGGGAGGGGCAGGAGGATGCAGCAGGAGGCCCGGGGTGCCCAGGGAGGCAGCACAGTGATGGGAGGGGAGCTCTGCCTCCCATGTGCCACCTACCTCGAAGGCCCTGGGGTCCTCCTGGCTGCTATGGGCGGAGGCTGAGCCACCTGCAGCCCTTCCCGGTGGCCTCCTGTGGGTGTGGCTCAGGCTGGCCTGTTCCCTGTGTCATGCCCATGTTCCAGTGTGGCTCGGGTGGCTTCTGGCTTCTCATGCGGCCCAGGGACACCACACCCTCGTCATCCCCCAGAGGGACCTGTGTGGGGCTTATAGAAAGTGCCTTGTGGCTTGCTGGGGTCAGGCTCCAGGGAATGAGGTGCAGGCAAAGGTGGGTGTGCAGCAGGGCGGACCATGCGTGTGCGTGTGCATAGCTACAGTCTGAACCTTTTTCACTGAGCTACATCCCAGCATTTTAAAACATTTTCATTGTTTAGGTTTTTTTGGTGGGCTCAGCCTGCCCACCGAGAGTAGGGCTGACCAGGGCATATGGTGCTGGGGATCGAATTGCAGTCCCCTGTGCCTGCCTAAGCTTGCCTAAGCAGTTGTTTAGACTGCTGAGCTATCTCACTGGCCCCAAATTTTTATTTATTTATTTTTAGTGGAACTGGGGATTGAACTCAGACCCTTGTGCTTGCCAGGGAAGCGCTTACTTCACTAAGCCATCTCCCCGGCCTTCAAAATTTTTATTTATTTATGAGTTTGACAAAATTTATTGGTTATTTTAGTAAAGACATTCATTTTAGTCCTTTCTCTGTCCTCATCTTGACTTTATTTTTTAAATGTATTTAGTACAGGGTCTCACTACACAGATTGGACTGGTAGTGATTTTGTGTTTCCGCCTCGTAAGTGCTGGGATTACAGGTTTGCACCACCATGTCCTGTCTTAAAATTTTTATTTTTGAGACAGGGTCTAGGTAATTTGTTGAGTTACCTAGGCTGGGTTTGAATTTGGGATCCTGAGGCCTCAGTCTCCCAGAGCCCTGAGACTGCAGCCATGCGCCACCACTCCCAGCATGCTCACGACCCTGTCTCAAAGCAAGAAATAGAAAAGGGCTGGGGATGTCCCTCAGGGTGAAGGCCCTGAGTTCAAACCCAGAACCCCGGGAAAATAAAACGAAATGAAACAAAGCAGAGTTGAATATATATTCATGTTTGTTTTTCTTCTTTTGAAGCACAGCTCTAACCACACCTACTGAGAGGGCAGGGTGGGAACTGGGTGGATGAAGGTCTTTCATGGCCTTTGGTACTTGGACTGTGCAGATGTATTGTCTATCCCATTGGGGAAAATGGCAATAAGAATAATAAGGCTTTGCTCACGCATCTGCTGAAGTCACCATAGTTCTCCACCCTGCAGAAGTCCCACACTGCTGGGTTTTCCCCAACATCTATGGTTCCCTTTTGTTCACCCAAACTGAAATCATCCCTGGGGAATCGAGGTGTCCCCTCCACAGCCCCTCCCTTGTTACACCATACCACCCCCCACCACCAGGATTTGAACCTCTTTGCACAGAGCTAGCTCTTTCGACTTCAACTCAAAGCTTTGCTCTGATCTTCCATCTCTTGTCTCAGCCTCCCA
Source organism: Ctenomys sociabilis (assembly GCA_004027165.1). Taxonomy (NCBI): domain Eukaryota; kingdom Metazoa; phylum Chordata; class Mammalia; order Rodentia; family Ctenomyidae; genus Ctenomys; species Ctenomys sociabilis. The sequence continues at coordinate 17,842 of PVKA01027723.1, read as the reverse complement.
GAGTACTGGGAATACAGGCGCGCACCACCACACCCTGCTCAACTTTCATTTAGTCAACAAACAGGCAGAAAATTTGGTTCCTGCTCCTTCCCACTCATCCTAAAACTTGGAGTAGACTGTGCCCTTACCGCCCCCAGGAACAGCTAGATGAATAACCACACAGCTGGCATGTAGTGAACCCTGACCTCACCAGGCCCTGGTTTAGCTGATGAGCGGAGTCCCCAACTTGTCCAGGTTTGCCGGAGAGCTTCCCAGCTGGAGTGCTGAGTCTTCACGTTCCCAGAACCCTACTGGCCTAGGCTTCTGTCTTTAAACCCTTTAGTCGCCTTTCCTGCTCCCCAAAGGCAGCAGCCATTTTTAGGCTGCTTTCAAAACAAGAGAATGGCAGAGATTCTGAGCCTGGGCCCAAAGACCATGTGTGAGCATGACTGCCTCCTTTGCCCAGTGGGGCCCGAATTCTTCCCCTGGGGAAGCCTGGTCACAGCCACCCTGGTCCTCAAGCAGCACAGCTGCTGTGTCACCAGCACACACCAGAAGGTAGGTATCAGGCACACCAACCCCAGCACTGGCCTCCTTCCTCCAAACCTTGGGGGCCTTCTAGCTCCATCCTGCTTTTATTTTTTATTTTTGAGGCAGAGTGGTTATTCTTGAACTTGTGATTGTCCTGCTGCAGCCTCCCAGAATGCTGCAGTTACAGGTGCACATATTCACTTTCTGCTGAAGGGGCCAGGTGTTGAGTTCCAGTGGCAAGGAGGGCTCTTGGGGAGGGGATGCTCCCCTTGTGCCTGCACTGGAGCTCAAAGACCATCCACTTGCTGATGGTCAGAAGGAAGGTGACAGTATATTTGCTGTTTCTGGACACCCTTGCTAAGACTGCTGGGACAGGGGTGGTGGGGCAGGCCAGCTGAGGACTGGCCAGCTCAGGGCCTGGCCTGTGGCTGTAGAGGGCTCCGGGCCCAGATCCTGTGGGCAGCCAGTGGTCACACTGGCATTCCCCGGCCTGCCCGGCATGTGGGGAATGTTCCAGGAAAAGTCCTGGCCTTTCAAGAGGCTCTGAAAAGGGAAGTGTTCCTAGATGGGTGGCAGTTGGATGGGAGGTGGTGCTTGTAAGGGTGTCTCCTCTGAGGGAGGGACAATGGGGATCCTAAGGATGGGGACTGCAGCCAGGATTACATCCCTGAAGGTGGCACTTTTCCAGGGCAGTGGAGTCCTGGCTCTACCCTGCTGGCCCATGTGGCCCACTAAGACCCCTCCTACTTGGGCCACAGAATTACTGCCCTGCAGTCCATGGCCTGGAGGCCTATGCATCACCAGAATAAGCCATTGGCCATTCCGACTGCGCTCTTGTCACTGAGACCAATTGGCCGGGTGTTGGTGGCCTTCAGGGATGGTGGCCCTAGAAGGAAGGATGGGCACCACAGCTGCTGCTAACAGGAACGCTGGGGGTTGGGGTTGCAAGCCCCTTCACTGCTGGAGCCTGGCGCAGTCCCCACCCAGCGTGCTCAACTCCCAGGCTGTCCAAACTCCTTGCAGGCCTTCCCAAGGCCACCTCCTGGGGCGACCCGGACCCTGCTTCGATCCAGAAACGATCCCCACCGTGATCTCTGGCCTCCATCATCTCGAACCCGGGCTCTTCCTCTCAGCTTGCAGGAAGGAGCAGTAGTCGCCAGCAACAGGGGGGTGCGGCGCCGGCACCGCATGGAGTGGGCGGGCCAAGCCGAAGTGAGGGGCAGCGGAGGCCCGCAGAGCACGCTCAGGGACACGCGGGGAACCTGGCCGCGCCCCACGCCCCCTAGGACCTCGCCCCACCCGGCCGCCGAGCTCACTCAGTCCAGCCCCTTCCCCCAGCCCAGGAGGGGCGTGGCTTCGCGGCGCTGACGTCACCACGCCTATAAAATCCCGGACGCCGCGGGCCGGCTTTGTGGTGCGCTGCGGAGGGAGAGCGCGCGGGCTGGGTCGCTAACAAAGAAGCAGGGGCCGCCGCGGGGGACCGCCACCCACCTCCCGGCAGCCACCATGACCGCCAACGGCACGGCCGAGGCGGTGCAGATCCAGTTCGGCCTCATCAATTGCGGCAACAAGTACCTGACGGCCGAGGCGTTCGGGTTCAAGGTGAACGCGTCGGCCAGCAGCCTGAAGAAGAAGCAGATCTGGACGCTGGAGCAGCCCCCCGACGAGGCGGGCAGCGCGGCCGTGTGCCTGCGCAGCCACCTGGGCCGCTACCTGGCGGCCGACAAGGACGGCAACGTGACTTGCGAGCGCGAGGTGCCGGGCCCCGACTGCCGCTTTCTCATCGTGGCGCACGACGACGGCCGCTGGTCGCTGCAGTCCGAGGCGCACCGGCGCTACTTCGGCGGCACCGAGGACCGCCTGTCGTGCTTCGCGCAGACCGTGTCGCCGGCCGAGAAGTGGAGCGTGCACATCGCCATGCACCCTCAGGTCAACATCTATAGCCTGACCCGCAAGCGTTACGCACACCTGAGCGCCAGGCCGGCAGACGAGATCGCGGTGGACCGCGACGTGCCCTGGGGCGTCGACTCGCTCATCACGCTGGCCTTCCAAGACCAGCGCTACAGCGTGCAGACCGCCGACCACCGCTTCTTGCGCCACGACGGCCGCCTGGTGGCCCGTCCTGAGCCCGCCACCGGCTACACGCTGGAGTTCCGCTCCGGCAAGGTGGCCTTCCGCGACTTCGAGGGCCGCTACCTGGCGCCGTCCGGGCCCAGCGGCACGCTCAAGGCTGGCAAGGCTACCAAGGTGGGCAAGGACGAGCTCTTCGCCCTGGAGCAGAGCTGCGCCCAGGTGGTGCTGCAGGCGGCCAACGAAAGAAACGTGTCCACGCGCCAGGGTGAGTGGGACGCCGCCCCGCGCGCTCTCCCGGCCGTGCACAAAGCGCATCCTCTCAGCCTCCCGCCCTTTTCTTGCCCGCGGTGCTGCTGCTGCTGCCCACGGCGTCCCTTGCGCCCCCACTAGGCGCGCAGGCCATCCCACCCCTCCACGGGCTGGTATCCCAGGGCCCCAGAGACCCATCTCAGGAGTCGCTGTATGTGCAGCGACCCTTACAGCCAGAGTTCTCTTTACGTGCTCAGATCTCTTAGATCGGTGGCCCCAGCTCTTGGGGAGGGGGCGCCCCTCTCTATTCCTGGTGCCTGACCTCCTTTCAATGAGCCTTTAGCCTAGCGGTGGAGGCAACGGCCCCTACCGGGACCCGGCGTCCACCTCTTACAGGCGAGGTGTGTGGGAAGTTAGGGGGCTTCTGATCGCGCCCAGGCGGCCTCCACCACCCACCTCTGCGCCGGGCCAAGCGCGCCTCCCCACATGCCAGGCGGCGGGAGTGGGGGCTCGGGAGTGCCTGGTCTCCCCACCCCGCGGGCCAGGCCGCGGCCTTTGTGAGCAGGGGGCGGGTCGCCGCGGCTGGCCCTCCCTCGCCCCCTTTGTCCTGCTTGGTCCTTGCAGATGGGAAAGCCAGATGCGGCGGGGCGGGGGGAGGGTTGGCCCGGGCCTGGAAGGAGGAGGCCCCCTACGCTGCCACCCGGTAGTGTCCCTGGCCTGGTACCCTGGCCCAACCATTCCCAGAGGTGGCCTCCCTCTGCGCGCCGCAGTCGGCCGGCGGCGTGGCGAGGATGGCGAGGCGCCAGGCACTCCGCCCCACACCCTCCCTGCACTCGCCGCGCGACTAGCTCTGCGCCCAGCGCCCAGCCCTGCAGGCGTCCGGGGGCGGCCTGGTCGCGCGCCGGGAGACCCCTGCACACTCCCCCGGGGAACCCCTACCCTCGAGTGAACCCATCCGTCCCCGGGGCCCGGACGGGAACAATCGGCTGCAACCCGATCTGCCTCTTCAGGGCCTCCCGCCGACTGCCCATTTCCGACCGACCAGAAGCGGGAGCTTCTGCTTGCGCTCGGATTCTCTGCGCTCTTCTTCTGATGCCTAGAGGCAGTTTGCGGCCGGGTCCCCACTGGAGGACCCTGTGAGGGTCTTGCCCCCTCAAGGGAGTCTATATTCTCGGTCCTGGGGAAGTTGCACACCAAGTCAGGGGCCCCTCCTATTTTCTTCTGGAGCTCCAGACTTCTGACTGCGGGCTCCTTGGAGACCTCTTGAGATCCCCATGGAGGTGGGGCAAAGGTACAGGCTGGGCTGGGGCCCCAACTTGCTGAGTTAAGGCCCAAGGACACTTAGTCACTTGCCCTAGGTCACATAGCAAGTACACACTTGCAGAAAATGGTGTGTTCAGGACTCCTGAGTGGGCTCAGGCTGGCCGCCTTGATGCCCAGCACCTCCCTCTGCCTCTTAGACCTCTACTGGGTGGGGTGAAATTCCCACATGCTTAGCAGGCATTGAGGACATGCTGAGACGTGAGTGGGGAGCAAGGAGCAAGGACGGCCTGCATTGTCTTGGGAATTTGATTGAGGGGTCAAAAAAACTGAAGGTGCAGGATTAGGGTCCCAGATTAGTTAAGGTGGGGCCTTTCTGAGGCAGTCCTCTGAGTTGACCTGAATGGAGATTAGAAAGTAATCTCATATGGAATGGTGTTGAAGGCAGGGAGAATAGGTTGTGCAAAGGCCCTGAGGTAGCCAGGGCCTGTGAAATCCAGTATGCCAGGTAAGAACTTGAGGCTGCGAAATGGGACTGGAGGGGCCCTCAGGGGAGACTGCTCTTTAGCACAGAGGCAGCCACAGGGCCATCCTGGGTACTGGGGATGAGTGAGAAGGGTTGGGAGCCTGAGGGTGTTTTGGCGAGCTCAGGCGGGTGCCAGGTTTAGCGAAGCACACTGGGGGCGCCAGGTTGTGATTCAGGCTGATTGGGCCAGAGGAGTCGGAAACCGGGACGCGTCAGGATTGGCTCATCCCGGAGATTAAAGGGCTTGGGGAAGGGGCTGGGCCCCTCGGTTGAGGCGGGGCGTGGGCGTGGCTGGAGGCCAGGCCTGCGTGGCAGGGGGCGTGTCTCCACTGCTGTCTGGGCCCTGTGGGGGCGGGGTGTTCCCTGCAATGGGAGCTGCAGTTTCCCCGAGTTTGGAAGCGCACAGGTCCATTTGCCCCAGGCTTTGTGTTTAGGAGGAGGCCCCTACTCCGGAAGGTCCTCTCAAGGAGCACCCCTTACCCTGGGTCGCCTACCTCGTCCTTACAGCTCCCAGCCCCTGTGCCACACTGTGTCTGTGCAGTCTCACAGCCTCCACTGGAGCTCACAGCTTCTCACATGTGAGGTTCACGCCCTGGCCTGGAGCCTGACTCAGGAACTGCCCTCTCCCAGTCACTCCAAGGGTAGCTGGCTGCAGAGGGGCTGGTCAGGTTGGACTTTGCAGGATGTGTAAAAGTTCTCTTTAGGGGCCCCAATGATGCGTTTGAGAATGGAGGAAAAGGGACTGACAAGGACCTGATAGTTTTAAGAGTAGTTAGAAAGAGAGGGTTGAGGTGAACAGGCAGATGGTTTCAAGCTCTCCGCAATGGGATGGGCTGTTTTGTAGGGGCGCCCATTCTAAGCAAGCCAAGGAAGTATGAGGGATGGGGGCTGGGGAGGACCAAAGGGCTGTGTGCGTGGAATAGGCTCCCTCTGAACCCTTGGGAAGAAGCTGGAAGGCCGGAGTTAAACGCGGGGCTGAGGCCCGGGCTCTGGAGGGGCGGAGGCGTCCCTTCCCCCGTTCTGCTGGAGCCCCGCGTCGGGGCTGCCAGACTCCTCAGCCAGTGACTCAGGTTTTCTGTGCTGCTGTGGATGAAAAGACAAATCCCGCAGAAAACCTGTTCCCATAGTAACAGGCTCTAATTAGAGGCTGCAGGCTGAGCGGGTGGCCTCTGGGCGGGGCCGGAGGGCTGTGGGTCTGAGAGGGAGCCTGGCTCTTCCGCAGGTGGCAGGGGCAGGGTGGAGTGGGGGCGCACACCCGGGTGCTCCTGCCGTACGCCGCCTGGATGAGGGCTTTCTCCAGAACTGGACACTGACAGGTTGAGGACTGAGGAGCTAGGCACGTGGCTGAGGTCATATTCTGTGTGGGAATATGGCCATGGCTTTAGTGTCACACAATTGCTGGGGTAGTAAAGTCGACTGCTTTGGGTGACCAGAGCTCGGCTACCATGCACAAGTAGGCACGGTGATGCCTATTTGTCATCCCAGTTCCTCAGGAGGCTGAGGCAGGAGGATCTCAGGCTTGAGGTCAGCCTGAGCAATTTAGTGAGACCCTGTCTGAAAATAAAAAAATGAAACTAGGAAAGTAAAAAAAAAAATAAAGAAAGAAAGAAAAAATACAGCTCAGCATATTGAGAAAGGCCTTCTGTTTCTGCCTCTGTCCCCGTGGTTACTTGCCAGGGAGCTGGGAGCTGGGAGCTGGCTTCTGCCCTTCCATCCTCCTGTACAGCAACACCCCCCTCCCCCGTGGGGTGCTTGGGCTCCTCTGCTGCACTGCTGGGGTGGTCCCAAGGGATTTTTTCCTTGTGCCTCGCTCTTCCTGTGCCCCCCTCTGTTGTGTGTGCTGAGGTGCTCGCTGCCTGCAGGTAGGTGGGCCTCAGCCACAGGCAGCTTCCTGCTGGTGGGTTCAGCCTCTACCCTGCCTGGGGGGGTCAGGCACAGGGACCTGAGCCCCTTAAGTGCCACTGGGCGGGGCCTTGGTGTGTACTCTAGGGGCACAGGCAGGAAATTGAGAGGAAAGGGGAGGCTCCTTCAGGCCTGCTGCTGACCTTGGTACAAGGCCATGCGCCGTATCGGGCTTGGGAATAGGAATGAGGGTCTCCAACGCAAGCACTGTTGGGTCAGGATGGTGTGAGTGCCCATCAGATTCCTGGGTCCCCTGGGTGTTGGCTCTTCCAGTCACCAGCCTTCCTCTCTTCTCCTGTGTGGCTTGATCCTGCCACCCATCGTGGGTATCCCTGCTTCCTGAAAGGACCTGGCAGCAGGCTGTGACCTCCAGGAAGAATGGAGATTTGTTGCTTCAGAATGGGAGGACCCATCCCAGCCATAGTTGGAGCAGTCAACCTGCATGTGGATGCAGAGTTGCAGGGCGGGGCCTGGTATGTGGTGCACCCCTGTGATCCCAGTACTCTGGGAGGCTGAGAGGGATCACAGATTCAAACCCAACCTGGGCAGTGCAGTCATTTAGTGATCCCAGTCTCAAAAAAAAACAGAGGTGGGGATGTAACTCAGCGTGAATACCGGGGTTCAATCCCCAATACCACCCCTTGGACCCATCACGTTATTCTGTGATGTGGAAATGTGTACAGATGTTACAGTGTGTAGATGCACATCTGGGCAGAGACCATGCGAATGCAGAAGAGTGGGGGTGACTACTGGGGGTGGGGATGCATCTGACTCAGTTTAAAATTTTCATAAATGTTTCGGATTTTCTGAAAGGAACATGCACACTCATGTTTAACTTTCACACATTTGCAGCAGCAGGAAGGAGATGCAGCGAACCCCCATATTCCGACCCCCACATGATATTCTGCCAACTCCATCTGGGGCTTTGGGTGGTGGCTGTGGTTGTATTTAAAGCAAATCCCTGACACTGAGGCGTTTTATCCTAAAATACTTCCATCTGTGCCCAAAAAACAAGGCCATCTTTTACATAACCATGACATAAATGAACAATAGCCAATCTTTTATATCACATCCTGGCAGCCATGTTAGGGGTCTCTACCTGGTTCTTTGTTTCTGTTTTTTTGTGGTACTGGGGATTGAACCCAAGGTCCTCACACTGAGATATCCCCAGTCCTTTTATTTCTTTCTTTCTTTTTTTTTTTTTTTTTGTATTTTAGGGAAGGGTCTCACTACTAGGTTGGATTCATAGTGATTCTCCTGTTTATAGTCTCCCAAGAGCTGAGGTTACAGGTGCATGCCATCATGCCCAATCTCAATTGCCATCTGATGGCATCGAACCCATCAAACCCTTGGCCCCTGTGCCTGTGCTTTGATCTGATGAGCTATTTGGCTGGCCCATATTCATTTATTTTTACAACTTTTTTTTTTTTTGCGGAACCGGTGATTGAACTCAGGCCCTTGCGCTTGCCAGGGAAGCGCTTACTCCACTGAGCCATCTCCTCTGGCCCCCTCATTTATTTTTTTTTATTTATTTATTTATTTATTTATTTATTTATTTATTTATTTTGTCTTTTTTTTGAAACAGGGTCTCACTGTGCAGTTCAGGCTGGCCTTAAGCTCACGCTGGTCTCGAACTCACAACAATCCTCCTGCCTCAGCCTCCCTAGTGCTGGGATTACAGGCATGCGCCACCATGCCCGGCTCCCCTCATTTATTTTTAAGATTGGGTTTTGCTAAATTGCACAGACTGGGCTCCCAATTTGTAATCCTGCCTCCACCTCCCAGAGTCCTGGGATTGTAAGTCTAGATTATCCATCTGGTAAATTTTTTTCCTTTTTAATGTATTTGGTTGTTGCAGGGTCTCACTATGCAGCTCAAACTCGTGGTGATCCTCCTACTTTCAGCCTCCCCAGCACTGGGATTGATTATAGGAGCCACTATGCTTGCCCAGACTCTGACCAGCCTGCCCTGGGGCCAGGGATCAAACTGCAGTCTTTATGCTTGCCTAAGCAGGTGGTTTAGTCCTCTGAGCAATCTCACTTGCCCAAATCTTTTTCTTTTGAGACATGAATCTTACTGTGTAGTTCCATGTGGCCTGGAACTCACTTTGCAGCCCCATATGGCCTCAAACTTGTGATCCTCCTGCCTCAGCCTCTCAAGTGCTAAGATGTGGGTATACCCCCCCCCACCCGGCTACTGCTTTATGTTGATTGTGTGATGATGCTAGCGATGCAACCCAGGGCCTCCATCTGGAGGCTGTGCCCCCAGTACCACCGCCCCAAGATTCTTCTTCAGTCCCACACAGTGAGTGGAGGGGGCTGGGACACTGGCACTGAGTCCTGCTGCAGCTCTGCTGAGGGGCTGAGCCCTCTGAGGTGTCCTGATGGCATCCTTGGGGGTTGGCACGTGGTGCAGGGCTGTGGGCCGGCCAGAACCTGGTGGTGGGGTTCTCTGTACCAGCGCAGCTCCTTCTCGCAGGTATGGACCTGTCTGCCAACCAGGATGAAGAAACTGACCAGGAGACCTTCCAGCTAGAGATTGACCGTGACACCAGGAAGTGCGCCTTCCGCACCCACACGGGCAAGTACTGGACGCTGACGGCTACTGGGGGAGTGCAGTCCACTGCGTCCACCAAGTGAGTGTCCTACCACCCCACTCATGGTCCCTTCCCAGAGACCAGGCAGCCCCCTAACCTTCCCCCCACCCCAGGAATGCCAGCTGCTACTTTGACATCGAGTGGCGAGACCGGCGCATCACGCTGCGGGCGTCCAATGGCAAGTTCGTGACCGCCAAGAAGAATGGGCAGCTGGCCGCCTCGGTGGAGACCGCAGGTAGCCACCTCTGCCACCCGGGCACCACCATAGGGTCCCTGCCCCGCCCACCCTAGGCTGCACTGTTCTTGTTGGGCCACATTCTGGCTGTGCCTCCCTGCAGCCCTGAGACTCACTGCCCCCCCTTCTTGGACAGGGGACTCCGAGCTCTTCCTCATGAAGCTAATCAACCGCCCTATCATCGTGTTCCGAGGGGAGCACGGATTCATCGGCTGCCGCAAGGTCACGGGCACCCTGGATGCCAACCGCTCCAGCTACGATGTCTTCCAGCTGGAGTTCAATGATGGCGCCTACAACATTAAAGGCAGGTTTTACCCAGCTGCTCTGGGTAGCGCTTGACCTAGGGCCAGTCCAGGTCCCCTGGGGATGGACATAGCTGCAGACTCTGGCCCATCCTAGACAGTGGAGGTTGGCTGGGAGGGGAAGGAACGAAACCCAAGTGGGGCATAGGTGCTCAGTTGAATCCAATACTTTCATCCCAGTGCTGGAGAGGGTGAAGCAGGAGGGTCACAAATGAAAACCCAGGCTGGGCAACTTAGTGAGACCCTGTGTCAAGGTGAAATGAAAAATAGACAAGGGTTGGAGAGATGTCACTTGGTACAGAGGCCCTGGGTTCAATCCTCAGTGTTAAGAAACACAAAAGTAAAATCTAAACAGAAGGAAAGAAGGACTAAAAGAAATCCTATGCAGTCAAATGCTCTGCCACTGAGCTATACCCCCATAAAAGAAACCCTATGGAAGTGGCCGGCACGGCTGGCAGACATTGGGGGCACACAGACAGTTCTAGAAGCTGGGTGGAGGGCGCCTTAGCCCTGGAGGAAGAGTGGAAGTGCCTGCTAAGTGGGGTGTTCCCGGCATGGTCTGATGGGGTCTCCCTCCCCAGACTCCACAGGCAAGTACTGGATGGTGGGGAATGACTCTTCAGTCACCAGCAGCAGCGACACCCCGGTGGACTTCTTCTTTGAGTTCTGCGACTACAACAAGGTGGCCATCAAGGTGGGTGGGCGCTACCTGAAAGGGGACCATGCCGGCGTCCTGAAGGCCTGCGCTGAGACCATCGACCCTGCCTCGCTCTGGGAGTATTAGGTCCCAGCCCCAGCCACCCATTCCCTCTGCTAACCCCTCCTCCCTGGCGGCCAGGTGGCAGCCCCTTGCCTTTCAAACTGGAAACCCCAGAGAAAACGGTGCCATCTGTGGCCCGTGGATGCTTCCCTCCTCATGGGTCTGCCCTTTACCTGGGGGGGGAGATGTCAGACCCCTCTGCCCTCTTCTCTGCCATGGGGTGAGGCTGGCACCTCTTTCTTCTGACCTCAGACAACTCTGAGCCTTATTTTCCTGGAAGTGGCCAGGAGAAGGTGGCTGAGCCCCCCGAGGTGGGGCATATAACTGGAATTTTCTGTTACCACTGGCCCCAGGAGGGAGCCCCTGGGCTGTGTGTGCTTTTTGGGGCCGTGGCCCCTTTCCTAGCTACCCTGCTGGGACCTGCTGGGCTCCCCCTGTGCATTCCGGTGACAGTGGGGGACACCTCTCCTGTCTTTCACCCTGGCCTGACTGGAAACGTAGAACAACCAAATCAGTATTTTTTTTTTTTTTAATGAAATGTTACTGCTGGAGGCATCTCGGCATCTGGTTGTACTTGTAAGTGGTCTTGGGGGATCTTGGCATCTTTACCCACCTCCCCAGCTGGCCTCTTCCTCTCCTCCCACCAGCCCCTGTCCTGGACCCTCCTGCCTCAGCCACAGCCCTACTGGGTTTGGTGCTCCTGGCTGATGGGACACCTGCACTCCTGGGCAGGATGGAGCCTGTGTCCCTCTACCAGCTGGGCTCCTAGGGTCTCCCTCAGCCCCTTGGCCTCCTGTGCCAGCCCCTGCCACTGTCCATCTCACTCTGGGTGTCTTGGTCTTTTATTTTTTGTAAGTGTCATTTGTATAACTCTCAGTACCCATGATAGTAGCTTCGAACTGGAAAGAGCAAAATAAAATAACTTGAGTCTGCAGCCTCAGAGCGGTCTGTGTGTGTCAGGGGAAAGAGATGGAGGCCTGGGCTGGGGGAGGCCAGGAGGGAGGGAGGCCAGCTGCTGTGGGGCTAGGGTAAGTCTTAGGAAGGCTCTTGCCTGGAGCCCAGGTCAGCCTTCCTGGCTGGCCCTAGGTTAGGCAGCTCGGGCTGGGGGCTGGGGTGCTGATCCTGCAGCCCTCTGGCTGCCCTGATGTGTACCACGTGGCCTTGCTTTGTGCCTAGACTATACTGAGAAGTGCAGGCCAGGGGACACCAACTACTGGGTGCCCTGTGTCTGCTGTGGCTCTGATGGCATCAGTGGCTTTTCTGAATGGGGGTGGGTGTTAAACCCAGGGCCTTCCCCCAGCGCACAGCCGATTTGCCTCAGATTTCAGGACACAGCTTCCTAAGTTGCTTATTTGCCCAGGCTGGGTTTGACTTGAACTTAGGATCCTCCTGCCTTATCTTCTCAGAGTTCTGGGATGACAGGTGTGCAGGGGCCACCCCAGGCGCTTCCGGCCTGGGCTCTGCTTTCCCTGACTGGAAGGGACTTGTGTTCTTAGGCCCAGTCCTGCCACCCACCAGCCACAGACTGGAGCCCCTGGAGGCCAAGTCCAGGCTGGGTCCGGTTTGCATCCTCCTGCCTCAGCCTCTGTCCACTGTGAGATTACAAGGATGTACCACCAGGTTGGCCCCTATGGCTCCATTTGTTAGAGGGGAAAACAATAGAATAGCTTTGTTGGGCAGCAATGGACAAGAACAGAGCCAGCCACATGGGGCTGGGGGCGGGGGTTCCAGAACAGGGTGGGGAGTGCTGCGGGGGTGCTGATTGGCTGCCAAAGACGTCACAGGGCAGACCGTGCTGTGATTGGTAGTCCTTGCTGCTTGATAATGAGATTGATAGGGCAGGTGGGGGTGGGGGTGGGGGGGAGTGTTGGCTACCCGCTGGTCTCTCCCAGCCTAGTGAAAGCCAGGCTGAGAGCCAAAAAAAAAAAAAAAAAAAATCTCAGTGACAGTGGGTACAGATGAGTCCTGCGGAGCCAAGCTCTGACCCTGGTGGAGGCCCCGGGGGTAACTGACCACTTCTGTCCCCCTGGTCTGGCCAAAGGCCCAGGGATTCCATCCCTGCTCCGTGGAGCCACCGGCTGATTCTGAGCCCCTTGATCAAAGCATTGTCCCTCATGGCTGTGGGTGAGGCTGTGGGTGAAACACGAAGGGTCAGGGTCTCTGCGAGATCTCTCAAGAAGGGTAGGGCCGAGCGTGGTGGCGCGTGCCTGTAATCCCAGCACTCGGGAGGCTGAGGCAGGAGGATTGTTGTGAGTTCAAGACCAGCCTGAGCTACAAAGTGAGCTTAAGGCCAGCCTGAACTGCATAGTGAGACCCTGTCTCAAAAAGACAAGGGTAAGCCGGGCGTGGTGGCGCATGCCTGTAATCCCAGCACTCGGGAGGCTGAGGCAGGAGGATTGTTGTGAGTTCGAGACCAGCCTGAGCTACAAAGTGAGCTTAAAGCCAGCCTGAACTGCATAGTGAGACCCTGTCTCAAAAAAGACAAAAAAAAAAAAAAAAAAAAAAAAAAAAAAAAAAAAAAAAGACAAGGGTAAGCAGGTGGAACCCTGGAAAAGGGATAGATGAGCCCCTAGGCCTTTCGAACACACGGTACCAGGCCCTTAGCTCAGCAGAAGTCAAAGGGTGGTGTCACAGTGAGGTCTGGGCTGAGGCCCAGTGATTCCCCGGGCCACTTGTAGACGGGCACCTGGGACAGAAGGGACTGGAGGGTGCTCCTGGCCCGGCTCCCTGTGGGTCCCGTCCTGACCCCATGGTTTGGGGGCTCCCCAGGCAAGGACTCCAGAGCAGGGGTGTAGTTTCTACTCCCACCAAGTCACCTTTGCTGACCATGGTGGGCTGGCGTACATTCCTGTGAACTTGCACACATGCATGTGAAAGCACACATACCTGGTGTGAGCAGAGGGAGGGTGTGTGCACACTGGCACATGCAGGCCTGACTCCCTGAGCCCCCAGCCAAGCCCTCAGCTGCTCTGGCCAGGTCCTTGGGTATCACCCTGGCCCCTGCTCCCCCCTGCCATGAGTGGGAGTGAGAGCCTTGCTCAGGTGAGAAAGCTGAGGCCTGGAGCAGGCCAGGGGCGCCTGGGAGTACAGCCAGGGCCCCAGTGACTCACTGGGGTTATCTGTACCCTCAAGGCTGGGGCTTTGAGGAATGTCCAGGGGGGCTCATAGGAGAGGGCAGAGGCTCCTGCAGCAGGGCTGTGGTGGGATGGGGTTGGCTGTGGGCAGCCTGCAGTCCTCTACTCATGTCCACAGTCCTGGTCCTCCTGCCCTCTCACTGTGACCCTGACTCTTGCTTGGGAATCTGGGGGGATGAAGTCCTAGAGCTTCCCAGAAATCTCCACAGAACATCCTTCCAGGCCTCCTGCCTGCCTTTCCTCCTCTGGGGCCTCTGGGAAGCACACCCTAGGCCCCATGACCCCCAAGAGCTGACCTTTTCTTTTATGGGGGGAACCAGGGATTGAACTCAGGCCCTTGCGCTTGTCAGGGAAGCGCAGCACCTATTCTACTGAGCCATCTCCCTGGCCTCCGCCTGACATTTTCTATTTAATTTGTTTTTATTTTTTGGCCCAGTGACTCCCCGAGCCACTTGTAGACGGGCTAAAACTAGACAAAGACCGCAAAAGGTTCCTGGAACAGAAAGCCAGGTCTCGCCAAATAGGAAAGGAAAAGGGCAAAATACAAGGAAGAAACAACTGAGAAGATGCAGGAATAAAGTCCTCCTGTGAGCAACTGTTAATTAAAAACTGCTAAAATTTAAAAAAGAAAAATTAAAATTATCAAGTTGAATAGGGCATAAAATCAAAGGGTGTTTGAAAGTATGAAGGAAATCCATGGAGCCAGGCACGGCTGCATCACCCCAGCTCTCTGGAAGGCTGAAGCAGGAAGATTTGAAAGCCAGGCACAATCTCTGCATGTGCTTTTTTTTTTTTGTGGAACCAGGGATTGAACTCAGGCCCTTGTACTTGCCAGGCAAGCACTTATTCTACTGAGCCATCTCCCTGGTCCCCAACCTGGGCAATGTGATGAGACCCTGTCTCAATATAAAAAATTACAAAGGCCTGGGATGTAGCTCAGTTTGAAGGCCCTGGGTTCAATCCCTTGTACTGAGTAGAGGGAAAAAGGAGAAGGAAAACAGGAGTCACTGTTGGCCCAGTGGAAGCTCAGCCCCACTGCCCTGGCTGCCCCAGCTCCCATCCTTTCTCCCAGATGTGTTTGTCCAGAGTTCTTCCACCCTTCTAGGCCATTTTTACTTAAGGGATTATTATCTAACCCTTATTATGGGAGGCTGAGGAAGAAGGATCGCAAGTTCAAGCTAAGCCTGGGCACCTTAGGGGCTGAGACCCTGTGTCAAAATAATAAATATAAAATGAGCTGGAGATGTAGTTCAGAGCAAAGCTGGCAGTTCATTCCCTAGTAAGAGAAAAAAGAAAAAAAAAGGGGGGGGGGACAGAGAGAGAGAGAGAGAGAGAGAGAGAGAGAGAGAGAGAACATACTTGAAGACAGGGTCTTCCTGAAACTAACTCACCCAGGCTGGGCCTGAACCTGCCACCCTCCTGCCTCGCCTCACCTGTCTGGTGCTGGGATGACAGGAGTGTGCCCTGACTCCTGGCCAGGGCTGGAATTGTATACATGAAACTGTATGATGTGCATTCAGACACGAACACCAAGCAACAGACCCCTGACAGTGAAGGGTTCAAGGCCAAGGGATTACTTGGGAGGGCGTTGCAGGAGGCGAGCTGGTGGATCTCAGAGGTGAGGAGGCCAGCAGCGAGTGAGCAAGCAGCCCAGCCTAGGAGCCCTGTAGGATAGCTGAGTCAGCCTCCCAGCCCTGCTGGCCTCTGAGTCCTGTGGCAGGTCTGGCACTGCTGAGGGCAGAGGAGGGAGTGTGGGCAGCCTCCAGCCCGCCTGCCTCCTGGACGTCATGCTACCTGCTCACAGAATCCCAGAGTCTAGATTTTATTTTAATTCATTTTTTTCTGGTATGGGGGATCAAACCCAACGGTGCTCTACCACTGAACACCCCCACCCCTTGTATTCTGTATGTGACACAAGCTCATGCCACATTGCTCACTTGTGATCTTCTTGCTTCAGCCTCTTCTCCAGTTGTTAGAATTATAGACATGTGCCACTGAGCCTCGCTTAATTTGTAACTGTGACAAACTCGGAGTACTGTTTTCCTAATGTACCAGGCTGGGAGCACAGATTGGGGTGTTGACCCAGTGGAAGCTCAGCCCCACTGCCCGAGCCAGCCCTGGCCATGGCCTTGCTGCCCCTGTCTCTGTGCTGGGGCCTCCAACGGGGGCCGTGTGCCAGGGGAAGGACGCGGATTCACCCTTCTGCCACCGGCTCTGTCACTTTGTGTCCCTGCCCGTGGCAGCAGGTGCTCAGTCCCCTCCCTGTGGTGTGGGACAGAGTACGCTGGGTGCCCCTGGGCTCATCTGTGCCTGCATGCGTGGGTTCCCCCTTCGGCTGCTGTGAATCAGGCTGCCTCGAGCGTGGGTGTGCGAAGTGTCTTTCGAGTTCCTGCTTGCAATTCTTCTGGGTCTCTATCCAGAAGGCTGGATTGCAACCTAAAGCCATTGCCCTTTTTTTTGCTATGGGGAATTGAACTCAGGGCCTTCACACTTTCACAATGAGGCCCCAGCCCTTTCTTATTTTTATTTATTTTATTTTTATTATTATTATTTTTTTAAATTTTATGTATCTGGTATAGGATCTCACTACCCAACTTGGACTCATAGTGATCCTCCTGTTTTCAGCTTCCCCAGTGCTGGGATTACAGGCATAAACCACCACGCCAGGACTCCCTTTTTCATTTTTAAGATGTCCTGCTATGTTGAGGCAGGGTGGGACCGTCCTGCCTCAGCCTTGACATGGTGCTGAGATTACCAGTGTGCGCCAAACTGCGGAAGGGTAAAGGTTTCCTTTGTTTGCTGGTAGGAGGGCGGCCCTCTTGCCCAGGCTCCCGCAATGTCATCTGACAGTGTTGTCTAAGAGATCCTTTTCCCTTATCTCTCCTGACAGACCTTGCTGTCTCCTGTGGTGACTGTGGGTGTCTGTCCATGTCAGTCTTATCTGCCTCACCCTCACGCGTGCATTCACATCGTTCCCCATTTATCACAGAACAACTGCACCACACAGGGGGCCTCCATCCAAGTCCCTGCAGTGAATTTCTTGGGAACAATTCCTGAGTCATCCCAGGCGTTGATGGATGGTCACAGATGAGGGCCACCAGACCTGGCTAGGAGTTTACGCAGTTATTATTGGGCACAGAAGGACAAACTCAGGAGCATGCCAGGAAGGAGGGTGGAAGCCCAGAGATGTCAGCAGGTGTGCAGTGGGGACACTTTGATTCTGTCTACATCTGGGGCCTCTGCTGGGAAATTTGAAGGCTGGAGGCTCTGGTGATGCTGGCTGGGACCTCAGTAGGCTGTGGGCTGGACTGGCCATCCTGGGTCATCCCACGGAGTCTCCCACTTGGGTCAGCTGGGGTCCAAGCATCCATGCCCTGAGAAACCTGGGAGCAGGTCCAGTCATGTTTATAACTTCTTTTTTCTTTTTTTTTTTAAGTTTTATTTTATTAGCACACATAATACAAAAATGAAGTTTAGACTTTAGCTACTGTCTGTATATGTCCTGTCATACTTAGATGGTATAAGCAATTTTTTTTTCCTCACATTGACTTGACTAAATTTTTAAAACCTCATAGACTAACAGAAATTGGAATGAAATGCTAATGCTTACATCTTAGGATTTCTAAAATATTTATGACATGACCCATTAATATAATATTTTCCTTCTTCAGTTTCCCTATAGCCCATAACCTTTTCAAGTATAAAATTTAGTGGTGGTAGGCAGTATATTCATGTTTGATGAAATTGGTATACAATAGGTCTCTAAAATTTCTTCTTTTTTGCAGACCTGAAATTGTACATCCATTAAAGACTCTTACTCCAGGGGCTGGGGAGATAGCCCAGTAGAATAAGTGCTTCTCTGGCAAGTGCAAGGGCCTGAGTTCAACCCTGGTTCTGCCAAAAATAAAAAAAAAGACTCTTACTCCCACCATTTACCTGTTGGTGAACATTTAGGTTGCTTTTACTTCAGCAGTTGTGCCTTGGTTTTGTTTGTGAGGCTGGGATAAAATTCAGACCCTCACTTATAGCCCTGTAAATATTTTGTAGTATCAAAAATAAAGAAATTGAGAAGAAAATTAACTCTGTGGATGCCTATGTATGTATGTATGTATATATATATATATATATATATATATATATATATATATATATTAAACCTCATAAAGATATCTTTGCTCTATTTAAGAGACTAATAACTATACATCTTACTTGTAACATATATATATATTTTTTTAAATTTATTTTTTATTTTTTTTATTATATTTGTTTTTGTGGAACTGGGGATTGAACTCAGG
>PVKA01027722.1:7269-30301 GCA_004027165.1 Ctenomys sociabilis | reverse complement strand
GTAAATATAATATCATATATGCACCTTGTATGATACCAAAACATTATGAAAACAGTTTGTAATGTCTTAATTTATCAAATCTGTCTTGTTAAGGTGTCTTGAAACTGTCTGATTGATATTTGTACTTCAATAAAATAAAAAATAAATTAAAAAATCATTAAAGCACACACATAAAAATATTAGAAAAAAATAAAAAATCAAGTTAAATCAAAATAAAAAAAGAAAAAATCATTAAAGCACATACATAAAAATATTAGCTATGGAAGAACAATAGCATCTTATTCCACATTAGAAAAAAAAAGAGCAAGTGTGTGAGAAACTAGACTAATTTATTCAAAGGACTGAAAGAAAACAAAGATGTCTCCTCATTGAAATTTTCAGTTAACAAACATATCTTTCAAGAGTAAAAGTAAAATATTTTCCAGTTATACAAACATGAAATATTCTAATACATTCAGAGGTAGCATGTAGAAAATAATATCATGTATGCACCTTGTACGATACCAAAATATTATGAAAACAGTTTGCAATGTATTAATTTATCGAATCCATCCTGTTAAGATGTCTTAAAACTGTCTCATTGATATTTGTACTTCAATAAAATAAAAAATAAATAACTAACTATAAATAAATAAATAAACAAAAAAAGGAAGAAAATAACAAAGAGCATAATCTGGAAGGCAAAAGAAGTTGTTGTATGGTCCTGGATAAAAGAATAAAGAGCTCTCAAAATGATAGTTATGCAGGACTAGGTAAGATATATTAGATGAACCCATTGAAAAGGTCATTAAATATTTCTATAAAATAGTATCAATCTTATGTTGGATTCTATACATATTTTTTCATATATGTGTGTGTGTGTGTGTGTGTGTGCGCGTGCAGAAGACAAGGAGGAAATAATATAAAGTCAATGGAAAATAGAAAAATACTTTTTAAAGTTTCGATATATTAGGAGAAAATATCACACCATATGTTATAAGTAGATTGTAAGTCAAAAATACAGTATAAATCTTAAAACAAAAATTAAGATTAAACAATATTCAGAAAATTAATTAAATATTAATTAAAATTAAGTATTTCAAAGCAATTAATTCAGCTAGGCAAAAGTTTTCATGATAGTAATAAACCACCAAGAATAAAACAAAACTTAATACTGGAATGGCAAATATATGACCAGCACTTCTAACAATTTGGGGATAGGATATCACACAACTTCTACTGTGTCGTGGATGTGGACAGTGTCCATGATGCTTTCTGGTGGCCAGGTGTCACTCGTGGGACTGAGCTACTGCTATTTCCTTGATATCCACCCTGTACACCTGGACAGAACCATGCCCCATATGGTGCAGGAGAAGTCCTCTTATAGAGTATGCTGATGGAAATATTTTGCTGCTGTATACAAAAGAATAATTGAAAGATGCTTTTGTAATCCTCTTTTCTCCTGTGTTTAATTGTTTGCCCTATTTGGTGGGTTCTTTCCATTCTCATTCATGAAGTTGTGGTTATTTTGACCCCACTCTAGAACATCTTTTAGTAGTCTGTGTAGGGTTGGCTTTGTCATCATGAAATTCTTTAGTTGTTCTTTGTCATGAAAGAATTTCACTTCTCCATTAAACTTGAAGGAGAGTTTTGTAGAACTATCAGTCTGGGATGGAATGTGTTTTCTTGCAAGTCTCATAGTACTTTGCTTCATGCTCTTCTTGACTTGATGGTTGTATGAAAAGAAATGTGCTATTATTCTGATGGCTTTTCCTTTACATGTGATCGTCTTGTTTTCTCTAGTGGCTTTTTTTTTCTGTACCAGGGATCAAACTCAGGACCTTTTGCTTTCCAGGCAGGCACTTACTCCACTGAGCTACATACCTAGCCTTCTCTAGAGGCGTTTAGTATACTGTTCCTGTGCTGAATTTTTGGGATCTTGATTATTATAAGTCTGGGTGTGGTTTTAATTGGGTTGATGTTATATGGAATTCTATATGCTTTAGTTACCAGAATGTCAGATTGTTTCCCCAAATTTGGGAAGTTTTCTGCTATTGCTTCTGTGCATATTCCTTTTATATCATTTGTATTGACTCCTTTTTTTCTCATTGATGCCTATTAATCTTACATTGTTTATCTTTGCATCATATTGCAGATATTGAATTATTTGTTCCTGCATCATAGTTGTTTTTAAGAGATCTTTTTTTCCCTTTTCACTAGCTGCAATAGTGTCTTCAAGGTCTGAAAGTCTATTTTCACTTTCTCATCAAGAGTTTTTATTAGGGGGCTGGCCAAATAATTCAGTGGATTAAAGCCCCTGTAGGCAGGCTCAGGGACCAGGAGTTCAATCCCCAGTCCTTCTGTGCTGTTCCCAAGCTGGGGGTGTGCTGAGACAGCAATTGAGACTGGGAGTGGTGGTGTGCCCCTGTAATCCCAGCTCTTGGGAGGCTGTGAACAGGCAGATCACTACAAATCCAATCTAGTAGTGAGACCCTGAACACCCTGTAAACCCTTCCCTAAAATAAAAAATAAATAAGAAAATAACTTTTTTAGGGAAATATTTTTAATTACTAAGGGCACAAATTATAAAAGCCAAAAAACATAAAAAATGGATTTCATAACAACTTTCAAAAATGTTTAATGAAGGATAATTGTTAAGAAAGTGCAAAGTTAAGATACAGAACTTAAGGAATAATTGAAAATCACATAAAAGACAAAAACTTTTATTATCCAATATATACATTAAAATGAAAGCTATAAGCTCTGCTGGGCATGGTGGTGAATGCCTGTAACCCTGGCTCTTGGGAGACTGTGGCAGGAAGATCACTGCAAGTTGGAGACCAGCCTGCACTACAAAGTGAGCTCAAGGCCATCCTGAATTGCATAGCGAGTCCCTATCTCAAAAAGAAAAAAATGTATAATAAAACCAAAGGCCCTACAACCTCAACAATAAAAACAACATATCTGAGCCAGTAACACATGCCTGTGGCTTTCAGAAATATATGAAAGGCAATGATCTGAACAGTAATGTTAGCAAAGAAGTGGAGTACAGTGTGCATGTTCAATGAACACATGAAAGAAATTATTGCTAGTATTAAGCAATAATTGAAACCACCATGGAAAGTTATCTCAAAATATCTTTTAGAATGATGAAAAAAAAGTTAAGTTCTGAGTAGATGCAGAATAATTAGACCACCTATAGAGGGATGATTGGAATGCAAAATAACATAACCACTTTGAAAAGCAACTTATTGTACTGTAAAGATAAACATATACTTTCGTGTTCTACTGGTCAATCTCCTCCCCATTATTTAACTAAGACCAAGAAAATATATGCACAGCATCATGTAATCCAGCAACCATTGTTGAATTCCTATTACTTTGTTTAGTCAAATCTTGTATCTAATGCTGTTTGTCTCTATCACTATTTTGTACTCTTTAAAACATAAAACCAAATAAATTTTGTAAGACCTGGTGTGGTGACACACACTTGTAACCACATCACTGGGGAGGCTGAAAACAGGAGGATCACTACAAGTCTGAGCTGCATAGTGAGACTCTGTACCAAATACATAAAAACAATCAAACAAACTTATAGATGGATATTGCAGCAGCTTCATCTGCTGAAGCGATCAACAGAAGATTCGATATCTATAGTATATAATACTGTTCAGTAACAATATATATGCATCTCAAGTCATGTTCAGTCAAAGCTTCAGGTTCAAAAAAACCTGTATACTATATAATTCCATTTCTATGGCATTTAGAAGGGTCAAAATTATAGGGTTAGTAAAGAAATTAGCAATTGCCCTGACCCGGTGGTTGGTGTAGGGGTTGATGACAACCAAGGAGTCACCTGAGGTGATGTTTGAGTTCATGAAACATCATTGAATCTGAATTAGGAAGGAGGTGGCATAACTATGCGTCTTTCAAAAGTGGGAATTGCCCAATAGAGTGAATGTCATTGTATATAAATGTGAAAAGCAATTTAAAATATAAACTCTAGTCAATGGTGCAGGAAGGTAATCCCAGTATTCTGAGAGGTTGAGGCAGGAGGATCAGAAATTTCAACCCAGGATGACAAATCAGTTGACTTAGTGAAACCTCATAAGAAAAAGAGAGACAGAGACAGAGAGAGAGAGAGAGAAAGAGAGAGAGAGAGAGAGAGAAAGGTTTCAATAGGGTTGTTGATATAGCTTAGTAGTGAGGAGCTTTGGTTCAATTTCCTGTATTACAAGAAGAAAGAAAAAGAAAGAGATGAAAGAAAAAATTCTTGCAAGATTATTTGGCATTTACAATGTAAAATTTGTCTTTCAAGCCTTATGCATCATTTCTCATGCCTCCCTTTCTGCTTCCCCATCTCAAACATTTCTTTTTTGGCTTCCAGAACTTTTGGTTTCTTTTGTTCTTTTTTGACACAGTTTTCTAAAACCATGATCAGGAACCTTGATTATGCAGTATGTATTGACCCTAGTTTATAAGCTGAAGCTTATTGTGTTAGGCAAATAATTTGGATTTTAAATTTGTCAGAAAAGGTTAAGGATGAGACAATCAGAGCTAATATGTTTTGGGGAAAATATCTATTTTCATGCTAAAAATTATCATAATGGTATGAGAACTGCTTAAGGATAGACAAGATTGATTATATAAGCCTACATATTATTTGCAAATGCACTTTCAATTTCTCATGCCCATGACTTTTCATAAAATTTTCATAAAATATTAATTTATGCAACCATGAAATTGCTTAACTAGATATAATATGAGCTCTGTAGAATTCAAATTCAAATATTATTAAATGCAAATGAAGCAATATTTTCTAAAGAAATTGACTTGAAATAAGAAACTTCATTTCTCATTCATAGCTAGGGGACATAAAGTACACGTAAACATAAGAACAGGAAAAACTATTTTTAATGTGAATAGAAAATTAGAATACTGTTGAAGAAGTCTGTGTAGGAGAAACATAAGGAATTGTATAATCTCTTAGAAATGAGAGAACAACAATAGAAATATTTAAGAAGTCAATGTATCAGGATGTATTTTTTATTGGATGATACATTTTCCTGTTTTATATACACCTGGGAGAATTCTGCTATCAATTGAATTACAAAGTTAAAGAAATAGCCAGTAACTTAGCAGTAGGAGAACAACAAAAATATTCTTTTTAAAGTGGTAGATACATTGTTTCAGTGATATTCTTGTCATACTGTGATGTCAATGACCAGCAAGCAGAGACACATAAGTGTCTGCTATTGAAGACAAAAATCAGTAGCAGAGATTTAGAGTTAGGAGTAATGTGTTTATTAAAACACCTGAAATACCCATATGTGTATATACACATATTTGTCTGTGTATAGGCACATACATATGGATGAGTTGGAAATACATTTATGTAAATTCAATTACAAGGGAGAGGGTAAAATGAGAAAAGCAAGTGATCGAGTAGGAAATAGACTTTAGGACAGTGCAAGTGGAATGAGTCTAAGAAGAAAGAATTTGTCCAACCCATGTCAGATTCAATATGATCTCTCTTCCTTTCTGAAAGGATCAATGGTATGCATGATATCTATGTCACATTAGATTATGTCTATGAATGTTTATTAATATAATGATTACAGCAGAATATTAATGTGATAAGTATTATTGTTGACTGAGTTCAGAATTAATATAAACTATTGGTGGTTACTACTATTGCTGCAGACCTATTGTTTTCCAATTATCATTCATAGCACAGGTAGGGAAAGTAATATCATCTGAAGTTAATAATTGGATATACATATTGTCCATTGATTGATTAGTTATTTGCTAAAGTGCTTCTTGCTTTCTCTTTAAACATGGCATAACTTATAACTGTATTTGTTAAGGTTGAAATTCAGGGTCAGGGAGATGGCTCAAAGGAATAAAGCCTTCTCTAGCAAGTGCAAGGGACTGAGTTCAATCCCCAGTTTTACCAAAAAAAAAGAAAAAGATTGAAATTATGGGGAAATATGAGAAAGAGAACTTGAGGAAATCATTTCAAATTTGGAATCTTTTTAAAGAGGAGAGACATGAGTTCTTTGCCTTGAAATCTCTTCTGTAGTAATTTAAAAAAAAAATGAAGGCAGGGCCAGGGAAATGGCTCAGTGGAATAAGCGCTTCCCTGGCAAGCACAAGGGCCTGAGTTCAATCCCCGGTTCCACCAAAAAAAAAAAAAAAAAAAAAAGAAGAAGGCAACTATCATTTGTGCAGAGTGCAGCAACAGTGGAAATTTCAAGATGGCTTTGAGAAATCCAAGCTGGTTAGTCAAGAGTCTCTGGTACTTTCCAGCCATTCAGGCATGAGTGTGCACAGCCGTGGGTTCCTAATAGGGTCCTTCATCCATCACATTCTCTAGACAAGAGGAGCTGGGGCTGGTTATACAGCCTTGGGGACATCTGCTCAGTCTTGGAAGCCACAGGGAGTAGCCCATGCTTACTTTTCTGTGAAACTGTCTCTGGTGCAGTAAAGGTGGAAGTGCTAGAGCAACCCAGAACACAAAGTCCCTTATGGGGTAGCTGAAATGCTCCTTTCAGGTGTAACTCAGGCTGCTTACAAGCCCTCCTCTAGCTAGGACTCCTCTCAGCTGCCAGTTTTAGAGCAAAATGAAAGAACAGAGTTGGCTATAAAAAGATTTATGTATTACTAAACTATTTGTTTTTATGCCCCTGGTCTTTCTCCTGTCTTTTATTCCTCAACTCAGATATCCTATGTCCCATGCCTTATGTTTTCACATCTACTTTTGTAGTCCCAGAATGACAATGAGCAAAGATAAGCCCCCACAAGGGAGATGAGAGTAGAGGGACAAGGAAACTTTTATTGTAAGACAGCCCACAACCAATGTCCAATACCCTTGAGTCAGGACTAATAAATTGTCAGTGTCCACTTAATTTTGCCTACACGCATACACTTTTAAGGAATTTTGCACAATTGTCATGCTACTGTTACAAATTTTTCATTCTCTAGACACAACAACTACCTGCCAGTCACAAGATATTGTGGTTTAACATTTAATCTGTTTTCTAGGCTGTGTTGTTTGTTTTATTCAGTGGTTTTATGGTTGACTATAGGGAGGGTGGTGAGAAGGAGTGAGTTAATCTACAGTTTAAGTGAACTTAAGTGATTGTTGTGAACACGGAGTTACAGAAAGAAAATGCGGTCTCTTTTTCCCCATCACTTTAAGGGAAAGATGTGAATACTTTATTAAACTAACTGTGTATAGATGACCTTTTTGGAAGAGGTAGATGGATATCTGATCCTCTATGATGCAGACACTGCAATTAAAAGTTGGGAAATCAAACTCTTTGAGATTGATGTAGGCAGAGGATGAACTTAGCCTATGCAATATGTTATACATATTTTGACATTAGTTACATATTAGCTCTTTAAAATTCCTTTCAACTAAAACCTAGAACCATTAGAGTTGGTGAACTTTCTCCTTTGAGAAGAGAATCCAAAGGTTTGCTGTCCAATGAAGGTTATAAATAAACTCTACTGGAGGAGGACCTTTAGTCCTATTTCTTCAGATCCTCATTGATCATCCTATTTCATGGTATAGGAGACAATAAATTTCTTCTTCTTTTTTTTTTTTTTTTTTGGCAGAACCTTGGATTGAACTCATGCCCTTGTGTTTGCCAGGGAAGGTCTTATTACACTGAGCCATGTCCTGGCCCCTAAATTTCTTCTTTTAATTACAGCCATAAACTTACTCATCTGATGTCCCCAAATATTAGAGAATGTTAGGAAACTTGGAAGTTTCCTACTACTTATGGCAAATGAAAGGTTTTTGTTTCTTTGTTCATTGCTACATGTAAAATGGATTTTATTATTTTACTTTATTTCCCATTTTCTACTTTGGTCTAGATCCTATGATTATGCTACATATCTTGTGGGATTATAAGAGGTAAACTCAGAATATTTCTATTTTCTATAATCACAGTAGTATAGACACAGAGGGCCAAGGCCAGAGAAAACTTGGAAAAGTAGAATTTGGGGTCTGAGGACCTGATCTTCATATTTTCTAGTGTTGAGCAGTATAGATAAATAAAAAAATATGAGTATTCCTATCATAAATTTACAGTGTTGGCCAACACTTGCAAGTCTGAATTAGTCTTCTCTTAATTAGCCTCAAACACCCATTGACTCAGTCATGTTTTTCCTCAAGAAGACCATGAACTTTCTTTTCTCTCTCATCTGTTTTGCTATTAACAAAGTACTACACTGATGGAGAGTTTTAGTCATTAGCTAAGCTTCAGTACTTTGCTAATAAAATGTGAAATCACTTTTTATCTCCATTTTTTGAATTTATGTTCTTTATCTTTTTTTTCTTTTCCTTGCTTCTGCATTCCCTGTTTTCTTTTCATTTTCTCATTTCACTTCCTCTTTCATTTTTCTCTTATTTCCACTCTGTATTATAATTATTTGACAAACTTAAGGAAAATTTCATTTCTCAAAATCACTGAAGCACAGAAGGTAAAACAAAACAGATGCATATGGGAAAGACTGACGATGCATAATGGCAATCTAATAGGCCATGTATTTGAACAGTCATCTGTCTTTCATAAGAGTAATAAAATGAAATAGGTATTTTATAAAATAGATAAAATACCCTAGCTAGGGGAATCTTATATAGAAATTTTTTGGAAAGTATCTCTTGGGAAACTTTTAGAAATATTACTTTTTATTCATATGAGAATTTGATAATCAGCAATGGATACATAACCTAGGGGTAGATGGCTCAATAATAATTGCAGAGCAGGGATAAATTATTTTAAAATAACAAAGAAGACAAATTAAATGCCTTCTACATGCTAGGAGAGAATATAACAGTTTATACTCTTACTGATTTAAAAATAAAACCCTTAGACCAGAAAATACAAACCAAACAAAAAAAAAAAAACAAATAAATCCAATATCAGTGGAACTATGGGAATACATGAAACACAGATATTGTATTCCAGGCAATCATAATGAAAAACACAGCTTTTCTTTCTAGGAGCTTTGCATTGCAGTCTTCACACTGCTCCTGTGGGGATGGATACTGTTATTGACTTCATATTACACATGTAGGGGCTGCTCTGGGGATCATGGCAGCTGACTACAAGAGGTGTCGATATGGAATTCATGCTTTCAACACTGCATGGCCTTTTGACTTGATTCTGATCAACTGATAAAAGCAGTTGATGAATTTCTTAAGGTTGAAAGGTTTATAAAGTATGTTTACCACAGTCAAGACTTTCTCTAGAATCCCACTGGGAAATAATATAGTTTCTGGTTCTAGTAATATGAACACATCTTCCAGAGTAGACTTCTGGGCTGCTCCCTACATTAAGTTATGATATGATCACTGTTCCTAAGGGGACTTTCAATTAATCTCAGTTCTAGCAGATTATTTAGATGAGTCCTGTATCTTAATTTCTTTTGCACCAAAATTGTTACTCCAAAAAAGAATTTTCTTCTTCATATCCCAGGTATATTTTGATCTCCCTAACACTAATGTTTGGTAATTTAGAAATGACAAGTTTTACTTTAAAACATTAGAGGAGATATCTAGGAACTGTGTGTGGAAATATGGAATGAAGAAATTTGTGCACAAGAAGAAGCATTGGTATGTGAAACAGGAAGCTCTATCCATATCCTAGATACCAGGCCCATTGTCTCTTGTGATCTCTAGGTGTGAGGAATTAATTGGTGGGAGTGCCATCCTTTGAGAAGCATCATAAATTCATATTTTATATTTATTCCACTACATTTATATTGATAGAACTAGCTGTCTGTAATCTTTGACAGATTACAGACATACTAGTTACATACAACATACTATGTTGTACAGTACTGATTAGACAAAATAACAGGAAAATGAAGGAAATATTTTTATCTAATTAATTGGAAGTATATGCGTGTTAAACTGAATATTAGTGAACTGTACTTGAGAGACTTATTTTGGCTTGGGTTAGCAGAAACTTCAACAGGATACACATTAGAGAAAAGTAATTTGAGTAACCCATGCCTCTTCTACTCTTTTCCCTAAGCCACACATACACCTAAAAGGGAATAATCTCAGGGCATTGAGATTTGAACACATTAACCACTGTGATGGATTGCGTCTTTTAGATGTCCATCTAAAGCCTCAGTCAGTCACAGGTGGGGAATTTCTCAGAGGTGGCTGCAGCTAGAATGTCTGATGCTGGAATTAAGAATGTGTGATTAGTAAATCAGTCCACTGATTGGTTTGGCGACAACCTAATACCAATAGCCTAGAGAATTTAGAAGGGTGGAAAGAAGCTTTCAAATCCCCTTGCTTGCTTTGCTACCTCTGCCTGCCAAAAACTATTTCTTCTCTGTAATGCCTATCTGTCCATGTGGTTTAGGGGCCTTTTGAATGGACTTGTGGGAAGGATTTGGAAAGAATCGAAGATGGTGGTTGAAAAAGTAGAGCTGGAACCCCTTTGGCTCTACTCTACATTTCCTCATCAAGTGGCTCACTATCTACTGCTCTAGCATCTTTTCTGACTCCTTCTATTTCCATAAGATGTCATGCATCTTGATTGTGACAGTATTTGGGTCAACAATATCTATAGCCTCATTTCTGCTGTCTTCACCAAGGGTGATGAGTCCCTCTCCATGTTCTTCTATATACTCAGGCTCCAGATAGTGGCTTCGTAGGGCCAGCAGAAAGCACTCAACACCAATGTTTCACACATCTGCATTAGATTCATCTTCCACATACTGATTGGGTTGTCTGTTTCTCATTGCTTTGGAATGAACCTCTTAACCTTGATTCATGCCTTCATGGATAGTGTCTTCCTTTTTGTAACCCCCTCACTAATCCTCACAGTCTGTACTGTAGTACAGAGGAAACAGGGAAGGTTGCCCAGATATGTGTTCAAACTAAGGTTACTACCAAGCAGTAAGCCAGCTTGAGAAAGAAATGGCCTTTTAAAAGTAAAAGTTCAGTGTCAGCCATGTGGATGAGTCACAGCCATTGCTTGACCAATTTGCTCTCTGTGGAAACCTGAGGGAAATTTTCTCTCTAGGCAACTCTCCTTAGGCACATGATACATCATTGATCACTTTCCTCTGTGGCCCCCAAATCTCCTTGATCAGAAAATTAGGGACACAACTGAATTACAGGATGCTATAGTACAGGTTTTCTTATGTCCTGAGTCCTCACTGACTAGGGCCAGAATGTTGGCTGTCCTTGCAGCCCTTCTTTTTATCTAATTTTTGGTCTGAAAATTTAAATTGTTAACCTTCCAGAAGAGAAGCTTAATGATATTATTACCCTATAGCATAGGTAGTTGAGCTTAACCTCACTATCTGAATATCAAACATCTTAGACATAACATGGAGAAGCAGGTATTTTTCCATCAAGTATTGATATATTAAACTTTAAATCCTTATAGAATGCAAATAAAAAATAAAAATATTAAAAACATAGAAATAAACAAGTGCATATTTTTACACAGAAATTTAGAAATTTAACCATATTTAGCATTGCAGTAGGACAGTCCTATGACAGTGTTTTACTGACAAAGGATCTACAAACAGGGGTTCAGGGTAAATTCTGAGGAGATTTGACTGATTTTGTAGATACAAAAGTTAGATTTCTTGTTACATAGGTCTTGCTTTATCTTGGTCTTAACCATCCAGCAGAAAAGTATGAAACTGAGGTATGAAAAGTAAAGCTATATTGTTATGCTGAGCTGTAAAAGGCTCAAGTCAACAACTCTTACATTGCCAGTTCTATGGATAATCCACTACTATTATGGACTACTGGACTATATTGGATTATTTTGCTGAATTCACATGCTTACAGTATTTAAATGGGAATGGAATATCCATCTCTGACAAAACTTAACAAAGAGATCATTCCTAAAAATTAAATTTCTTTCTTTATGGCTGAGTAACACCATAAAAATACCACATCTTTATCATTCATCCCTCAGGTGATGAACATTTTGAGTGTTACCAAGTTTTGGCTCTGATGCATTGTGCTGCTATAAATGTAGGTGTATATATGATGTTTTCAGTTCTTTTGGGAAAAAATACCCAGAAGAAAAAATAGCTGGGTTGAATGAAATTTTCAGTCTTAGTTTTTTGAAGAGCGTCTATACTGACTTCCATTGTGTTTGTACCATTCTACATTCCCACCAACAGAAGGGTTTGTTTTTCCCCAGAGGCTCTCCAGCATTTGTTATTAGTTGATTTCTTTATGACAGCCATTCTTTCTGGGGTGACATGGGATTCAACATTGTTTTAATTTTAATTTCTGAACAGCTAGTGCTATGGAACACTTTTTATGTATTTATTTGCCACTTTTATTTCTTCCTCTGAGAAGGGTGTATTTATTTCAGATGCCTGTTTTTGGATTGAGTATTCCAACTTAGGTGCCAATTTTTTCTTCAGTTCTTTATATATATTCTAGACAGAAGTCCTTTGAGTGACTGTTGGTTAAGAAGTTTCTCCCAATTTTGGGGCTGTCTTTTCACTCTGTTGGTCATTTCTTTTGACATGCAGAAAATTATCAATAAGATGAGTTCCCAGTTATTGATTCTTAGAAGTCCTGCTCATGCAGTTTCATTTTTGTTCATGAAATCTCTGCCTATTCCTCTTTCTTAAAGATTTCTACATATTATCTCTTCCCATAGATTTAATGTTTCTGTTTTAATGTTTGGATCTTTAATCTATCTTGAGTTTAGTTTAGTGCATGGTGATGGGCCAGATCTAGCTTTAGTTTTTGGCATGTGGAGAGCCAGATTTTCTAACACCATATATTAAAGAGGCTGTCTTTCTTCCAGGGAACATGTATGGCTCCCTTGTCAAAGATAAAATGGATGAGAGTGTTTGTAGTTTTCTTTGCATCTTCTCATCTGTTTAATTCATCCTCAGGTCTGTTTTTTTGCCAGGATAATGATGACTTTATCATAGTAGTTTGGTAGTATAATTTGTCAGGATTTTCTTTTTTCTTTTTTTTTCTTTTTTTTGTATTTTTAGGGAAGGGTCTACAGGGTGTTTAGGGTCTCACTACTAGATCAGACTTGTAGTGATCCACCTGTTTACAGCCTCCCAAGGGATGAGACCACAGGCATGCACCACCATGCCCAGTCTCAATTGCCATCTCAATGCACCCTGGGGGAGGGGCCATCACAGCAGGCCTAGGGATCGAACCCCTGGCCCCTGCACCTGCTTGCAGGTGATTTAATCTGCTAAACTATTTGCTGGCCTTCTGTCAGGAATTTTAATGCCTCCAGCCTTGCCTTTGTTGTCCAGTATTGCCTTTAGTATTCTAAGTCTTTTCTGGTTCTAAGTAAATTTTACGAATGTTTTCTTTAGGTCTGTGAGGTAAATTGATGTTTTGATAGGGACTGCATTAAATCTGTATAATGATTTTGGGAGTATGATAATTTTCACAATATTGATTCTTCCTATCCAGGACCAAGGAATAGCTTTCAACTTTCTGAAATCCTCCTTCATTTCTTTTCCACAGAGTATTATAATTTCACTGTATAGATCTTTTACTTCCTTTGGAGATTAATTCCTAAATAATTTAATTTTTGGATTCTAAGGATGTTCTTTTTCTAATTTCTCTCTTGGAGAGTTTGCTATTTGTGAAGGGGAATAATATTGATTTCTAGGTGTTGACATTATATCTGCTATGCCTCTAAATTTGTTTATTAATTCTAGGAGCTTCTTAGTGGAGTTTATGTGTATTCCACATAGAATATCATGTCATCTGCAAATAGTGGTAGCTTCACTTTTTATGTATCTATTTCTATTGTATTTATTTTTTCTGTCTTGTCTAATGGTTCTAGCTAATGATTTCAGAACTATATTGACTAGGGGTGGTGATAGAGGATATTTTTGTAATGTGCTTGATTTGAGAGCAAAAGTTTTCAGTTTTTCTCTTGTATTTCATTTTGTCATTAATTTTCAGTTTGATTTCATTGTGGTCAGATAATACGCATAGAATAATTTCTGTTTTCTTGCATTTACTTAAACATGATCCATCAACTAGTACCTGGTCTATTTTAGAGAATGCCCCATGTGCAGTTAAAAAGAATGTGTATTCAAGATGTTCTTGGGTGGAACATCCTATATATATGTCCACTAAGTCCATTTGTTCAAAGGTTTGGATCAATTTGCTACCTCTTTGGTAAATTTTTTTCTGCTTTACCTGTCTTTTTTGGATAAGTGAATGTAAAAGTCCCCTCTTAAGATTGTATATTGGGTTATTCGTTTTTCATGTCTATTATAATTTATCTTATATATTTGTGTGCTCCAATATTTGGTTCATATATACTTATCTCTTTTTCTTGAAATTTTCCACTAACCAGTATGTAGTTACCTTGTTTATGTCATTTGATCATTCTCGGTTTGAAGTTCAGATTGTCTGTGAATGGGATAGCTACATCTTTTATTTATTTAATTTTTGTAGTTTCAGTAGCATGTAGTATTGTTTTCTATCTTTGAACTTTCAACTAATGCATTTCATTTTTTATTTATTTTATTGAGAAACAAATAGCAATGAGACAGTTTCAAAACCAATTAATGGGACAGTTTCAATAATTAATATATTGCATATTGTCTTCATAGCGGTAATTTGTTCTACAAGATGCAGACATGATATTCTGTCTGAAAACTATTAGTACAAATCTTTCTTCTCATTGGATTAAGAGAAAGTAGCTGTATATCTATCCTATTTTGTATACAAAGATACAAAATGGTCCTTCATTTGTATCCCCTTTTTTGTTTAGTTTTGTCAGAGATGGGTATTCCATTGCCATTCAAATATTGTAGATGCATGAATTCAGTAAAATAATCCAATACAGTCTAGTAGTCTATAATAGTAGTGGGTTATCTGTAGGACTGACAATGTCACACGTTGTTTTTTTAAAAATTAATTTTATTGAGAAACAAATAGCAATGAGATTGCTTTAAAACCAATTAATAGAACAGTTTCAATAATTAATACATTGAATATTATCGTCTTCATAGTGGTTATTCATAGTACAAGATGCAGACATGATAACCTGTCCAAACACTATTAGTACAAATCTTTCTTCTCATTGAATTAGGATGTATGTCTTCATGCTTGTGTGTTTTTTATTTTTTAATTAATTAATTAGTTGTACTGGGGATTGAACTTGGGACCCTGTGCTTGCCAGGCAAGTGCTTATTCTACTAAGCTATCTCCCCAGGCCTTAAATGTGTTTCACAGCATATTTTGGATTTTGTTTCTTTCTTTTTTAAATGCATTTGTTATGGGGTCTCATGCAGCTGAGATTCACAGTGATCCTCCTATTTTCAGCCTCCTCAGCACTGGGATTATAGGAATGCACCCTGACATCCTGTCTCTGTGGCCAGCTCAGGGAGCCCAGCAATGGGGCCAGCATGCCATGGAGGGCCAGGGATCAAACTCTGGTCCCTGAGTTTACCAAAGCAACTGCTGAGATATCTTATAGGCCCTGCTTGTTTTAATTGGTTAATTGAGTGCATTTACATTGGTGATGATATTGATACATGTTGACTTATGTTTGTCATGTTATTTTCCTTTTGTTGGTTTCTTACTTTGTCCTATGTTTAATAGTTTGCCCTGTGTGGTGAGTTCTTTCTGTTGCCATTCCTGGAATGGCAGTTATTTTGATCCCTTTCTGGAGTGTCTTTTAGTATTCTGCGTAGGGTAGTTTGGTAGTCATGAATTTCTTTTGTTGCTCTTTATCATGCAAGTATTTTACTTCTCCATTAAAGTTCAAAGAGAATTTTTCAGGGTAGATCACTCTAGGCTGGAGTTTGTTTTCTTGTAGGACTTGAAATACTTCATGCCATGCTTTTCTTAACTTGATGGTTTGTGATGAGAAATTTGCTGTTACTCTGATGTTTTTCTTTCAATGCAATCTGTTTCTTTTGTCTACTGGCTTTTACAAGCTGTTCTTGTGCTTAATTTCTGGGATTTTTGTTATTATGTAGTTTTAATTGAGTTAATATTATTTGGAATTCTTTATACCTCAATTAGCTGAATGTCATATAGTTTCTTCATATTTGGGGAGTTTTTGATATTATTTCTGCCCATTTTCTTTTTATACCATTTGTGTTGGCTCCTTTCTTTCTCATTGATGCCTATTAGTTCTATGTTGTTCATCTATGCATTATCTTGCAGCTGCTGAATTATTATTTCTTAGATTTTTTTAAAGAGTTTTTTTTTTCCATTCCTGGTCACTAGTTGCAATCTTGTCTTCAAGATCTGCAACTCTATCTTCATTTTCATTCAAATAGTTTTATCCACTTTTAATAGAGTTTTTAATTTTCTTTATATATCTTTGATTCTGCTTCGTGTATTCTGTTTCTTTCCTTTATTATGCATTCAAGTTTTTGCTCATTTTTCTATTCTCTATTTTTTTTTTTTTTTCATCATTGTCTCTTTTGGAAATGTTTACTATTTCTTTCATTAGAGTTATCTCTTTTTTTTAACCTGGGATTTTATTTTTCATCTGATTTGCTGTCTACCCTTCTGCAGTTGCTTCAGTTGCTATTATTTCAGAGATCTATGGTTTGTGACTTCCAATTTCTTCTTTCTTGATGTTTCTCTGGTTTGTTCTGTGTGGACCCAGGGCCTGAGACTGCATTTTGCTTCCTAATTATATCATTTTGTATTTCAGAGAGAACACTTTATTTTGATTTCTGTGATACATGTTTGTGAAAATTTGATGGCAGCTAGCTGTATCACTGCAATCAGAACCTCTCTGTAAAGGGTCTGTTTTTTAAGTATCTCTTCTGTGTCAGAGATTCTTGTTTTGTGTATGTTTCAAAATTTTGCCTTGTCTATTGAATGAGAGTGGAATATTGGTTTCTGTTTGGCACTGTCCTCTGCCCTTTGACATAGGACTTTGGTGTGGTTATTACCCAAGCATCACCCAATATTATTATCAAGTAAGAATATGTGTTTAAGACAGAGATGGTTTCCTATTTATAATGGTGCAATTAGCAATACTAATAACAACTAGTGAAATTGAGAAATTGACAAACTTTTGTAATTAATGGAACAATAGGAGCAAATATTATGGCTATATAACAAAGCAGATCTTAAATTAAGAATTTGTATTTAAATTAGTTTCCCTGAGTTCTGTCTGAGATCTCCCTAGTATGTACCCAGAGTCTTCCACACAGATTAGCTCACCCAAGTTACGTCCTGCAATCTCTGTGCCATCCTCCTGTAAGACTGGGCCTCGATTTGGGCCCTGGTGGGCCCAGTATTATGCCTCTACTCACTTGTTCTATTTGTACTAAACTCAAACTCCACTGGCTGAGCCTGGCATGGATGTGACTGCTGTGTTAAGCTCCTTCTCACTGTACCCCATGAGGTGGATCAGCTGGGCCCAGCTGCTAGGCTTGGCAGCTCCTTCCACACCAAAGATTTTCCATGGAAGCTAAAGTTCATCAAATTCGCTGAGTGAAATTTGTAATGCCAGTACTTTGGAGGCTGAAGCTGGAGGATCGCTGTGAGTTTGGAGCCAGCCTGGAAAACACAATTCAATTTCCTGAACTACATAGAAAGACCCTGTCACTAAATACACAAACAAATAAAGTTCATCAAACTAACATTCTAGTTT
This sequence comes from Ctenomys sociabilis, assembly GCA_004027165.1. Lineage (NCBI taxonomy): Eukaryota > Metazoa > Chordata > Mammalia > Rodentia > Ctenomyidae > Ctenomys > Ctenomys sociabilis. The sequence goes on along the minus strand of PVKA01027722.1, from coordinate 12,695 downwards.
AAGAGTTAGAAGCTGCCTTCACGAATTTAGTGGGGGAGAAACAAATTATAGTCATTAAGATTAAGATAAAATATGAGGATTATACATAGTTAAAAATATAACTCAGAAAAATGATTATGTTTTAGAATAAAAAATGAATATATACAAATGAACTGAGATCAGCTGTTTTATATAACTTGAGATCAGAAGATTCAGGCAGAGTTCTAGCTATTCCATTTAAAAAGGTTATATCAAAGGGCATTAATTTCTCTTATCCCTGATTTAATTTGGAAATGAAAATATTAACATTTGGCAACTAGCATTTTAAATAAATTAAATGAAATCATTGATTTAAAAAATAATCATAAGCAAAACTAGCTATAAACTGTAAAGTGTAATACAACTGTAAGAAATGTTCAACAATATTGAATGTAAGGACACAGAAGAACTTATATTTATAAGCTATCAAGTAAAAAACACAGTGTCAGATCGGCTTGTATTAACTCTTCTAAGAACTATAAATCTGGAGCTTTATGCTGGTAGTCCAACAGTGTACAACCTAAACTACATCTCCACCCTGTTGAAGTTTTTTTGTGTGACAATGTCTTTCTAAGTTTCTCAGGCTGGCCTCAAATTTAGGATCCTCCTTCCTCAAATTGTGAAAGAATTGATATTACAGAGGTGCATTGCAATGTCTGGCTGAGGTTATACAGCTTTCTTAGGGTCAAATAGTGAGTGGACACAGTTAAAAATTGAAATCATGTCATTCTAACACCAAAGTACATGTCAATGTTTGACTTGCCTTGTTTTACCTCTTTTGTATAATCCATACCCCTCTTGCATTATAGAGGAAAGAAAAACTGTGCAGTGTCTATGAAATAAACAAGTGTGATCTAGTCCATTCTTATGGTATGAGTTCAATCCCAAAGTTTCTATTAATATGAAAAACTAACAAAGATGGTATTTAGTGCAGTTGTAGAACTTTGTATTATGCAGGGCTGGGGATATAGCTCAGTAGAATAAGCAGTTACCTGGCAAGAACAATGCCTGAGTTCAATCCCCAGTTCCACCAAATAAAGAAAAAGAAAAAAAGAACTTTCTCCTATGTATCTGTGCTAAAATGAATTCAGAATAAGAGAGTTTAAAAAAGTTTAAAACTATTGGATTCCTGAATGAATCTGAACCATAACATGTTATGCACAAAATCAAGGCCATGAAATTTGAGCTAATTTTGAAAAATAATAAAATTAATTTCCTATTGGAAGTTTCAAGAAACTTTGACTTAAAAATGCATCCTATGTGTGTAATTAAAAAATTATTTTTTATGGACTGGAAATGTGGAGCAGTGGTAGAGTTCTTGTCTTACATGTACAAGGCCTTGAGTTTGATCCCAGAACTATAAAACAAACAAACAAACAAAAACCCAGCATTCAAATATATTATTTGAATATATCTATAACTAGACATATGTGCAAATGAGGTCAAAAGAGATATACTTCAATGTTGGACACAGCCAGTAACCCACACACGGGCTATCTGTGTGTGTGAAGATCACAGCAAGCAGTAGGAAATGCTCTCTGCTTTCCCATTGAAGGATATTGGGTTTTGACATGCGGTACAGACTGGCTTTGAAATTGCTTATATATCCTAGGTGGGCCTCAAGCCCATAGTAATAATTCTGCCTCAGCCTCCAGAGTTCTGGGAATACAGGCATGCACCTCCAAAACTGGCAATTTTATTGCTCCTGACTTAAATTTTATTTATTCTGAATGTATTTTACTGTATCTTCTCCTTTTTTCTCCTCATTTCAATTGCTGTTCTCTACTGTTTTTCCTTTATTTTTTCTTGAATATCCAGGATCCTCAATTCTCTACCTCCAAAAATAGTTCTCATTTATTTTTTCAATTGATCTCTATTCCATATTTCTCTGTTCACTATATACTTTCCTACAGTATTTGTCTTCTTTCATTCCTAATAACAGCTCTTATATTTTACTGCTTTCTCACTTTAATCTTCCTACCACTGCATGGCATGCTAGGATATTCACCCCTATTATACTAAATCTCCCTTAATATAATTTATGTGAGATTTATTAAAATAATACACATAAATTATCCTGCATGGAACATGCTCTGAGGGAGGGATAAGAAAAATTTAAGATTTTTAAAAAAAAAATCTGTGCTAATCTTCTGATTCAGCTTAAAATTACTTTGGCGTCTGTCCTTCCCTATGACTATCATTTAAAGCACTTTTGAAGATGGATCAAATGTCTAGATATTTCCAGGTCCGATGTGACTCTATGAGATATTCACAATTACTTTGGAAAGTATCCTTTGAGGGGTATTTAGTTACTTCCATGTGTTTACCTGTTCTATTCCACCCTGACTTTCCTGAGAATTCTCAGTCTTTCCTTTATCTGTCAAGCTGGTGTTTCTTAATCCTACAGATCTTGAAGTTTTCTTCATTTCAGTTTTATTTGCACTCACGTTTGCTCTCTCTTCATAGCTTTCCTTCTAGCCAAATGTATAGCACATTCTCATTACTAATAATCACTCTACTATGTCCTAGCACTGAAGAAGTTCTTGCCACTACTTAACTGTAAGTTAGTACTCACTGGTCACTTTCCCTGCTCTACTCTCCTGCCTAGGAGAGCCACCATACCACCTTTAACATTGAGTGTAAGAGCATTTTTGTGTCAGAGGAGGGACATAAGAAAGGCTAGACAGCTAATGTACCTTTTATGACATCATCTCATTTACAGCCTAAATATAGTGAGATCATGCTGTATTTGGCCTTCATTATGCTTGGCTTATTTGACTAAAATACCTTTCTCCTGTTCCATCTGTCACAAGTTAACAGTGTTTTGTTCTTATCTATGACAGATTTATGGGTTTACATTCCCACCACAAGTTTTTCTTTTTCTCTTCATCAGCCATTGCACATGTTATGTTTCTTCAGTTTTCATTTGTTAGTGCATATTTACATTTAGTCTTTTATATAATAGCTTTTTCTAATGGAGTGAAGTGTTATTATGTGGCTTTGATTGGAACTTCCTTGATGATTATTAATGTTTTTGTATGCATTTTCTGAGAAATACCTATTTAGCTTTATTTCCAATTTAATATTATTTTTATTTGGCTATTGAAATTTTAGAGTTCTTGTATATTCTAGATATGAACCTCTCTTTGTCTATAGCACTTTCTAATAATTCTCCCGTTCTCTAGGCTGTGAATTTATTATTGTTTTTTGCTATTGTTTGCTCTACAGTTGGAATGTTATGTAAAAAGTCGTTGCCTATTTTAATGTCCTAAATCATTTCTCTTATTTTTTCTTTTAGTAGTTTGTGATTTACATCTAAGTACTAAATACACTTTCAGAAGATATTTGTGACATGTGCAACACTCTCTTTTCCCATAATCATTTATGGAAAAGCTTGTTTACAAATGTGTGTGCTTAGTATTAATATCAAAAAGTCAGCTGTACATAGATGTGTGTGTGTGTGTGTGTGTGTGAAAGAGGAACATTGAGTGTAAGATCATTTCTGTGTCAGAGGAGGGACAAAAAGGCTAGACAGATAATGTACCTATTAAAATAACATATATTGGAAGCAGAGAAAAGTACTGCTCCTTCTGACTATCATTTAATATATCTATGACACTCAGCTAGCCTCCCTGGCTGAGAATCTGTAGCCTAAGGCTAGGTAGAGAGGAATGGATGACATAGGCTGCTGTTTTTGCAGCCACCTATTACTGTCAGCCCCCAAGGCCAAGGCACTGCCTCTAGGTTCTGATAGATAGGTTTTTCTTGGGCCTAGAAGCAGGGCTTGAAGCTGATTCTGCGATATTGTAGAGGAACATGTTCATATGAGCACCATTACTCTTGCTCTAATCAGCATACTTAACTAATGAAGAATGCTTCCTACTGCCTAGTGCTGTATGAGGCTGCCTATAAAGCCCCCACTTGGGAGCTCATTTAGTTACTAGTCTGTTATGGGGCAGAAGAGAAGTTGGTGGTATTTTCTGCTGATGTGAACAGGTAAGGAGACTACATGTGTAGGTAGGAATTAGAAGGAAAGAACTAAAGGACTAGGAATGATATAAAGATAAAGAGTCTGAAAGGAATGCAGGATGAAAACTTTGAGTAAAAGATTTCAAAAATGGATGGGTGTAAGCAATGAATCAGGGAAATAGAGGACAGAAGATAAACTGAAGGTGAAATAGAAAAGAAGACAAGACTTAAAACTCTGTTCCTATGGTCATAACTGGACATCAAGCAATTAATATTATTGGGTAAATCTTTCTGTTCTTATAGATGTTGCTTTATTAGGAAAACAGCCAAATTTCCAAGCAGCTCACATTCCAAGCAGAAAAAGGATATGACAATTGTATGCCTGAATATTAGTATCAGCTCTATCCCTCTACTGGAAATCTGATTTAATGTCTAAGCAGAAAGTCATAGAAGATTTAGAAATGGGAATTTTCATTTTAATGTAATCTAGATTTCTGAAAGCTGGTTCTGGATTGTGGAAGGATAGAATTCAGTGTTGGCAAATGGACAGATGCTGGCAAGTGATGAAGACAGGGCTAAATCATTATTGATGTCAGAGGAACCACTAAGATATAGAATAATGGCTCTCATTCATGTCATTATGTGTGGCTAGGCTTCTGTTCATTTATGGGCAGACATGACCTTCCTCTAGACCAATAAGAAGAGGATTTGTAGCTGAGGTCAGATATCATTAGTCCATTTTTCTCTTTCTGGCTAATGGGCAATGTATGGAAAGACTCAGTGAAACTGTACTTCACGTTGCACTAAAATTGGATCCAGAGTATGAGTGTATAGAGAAAAAAACCCTGTCTCCTCCTTCTGTCTACATCTATCCACCCTCATGTGGCACTCATTTTCCAACAGGGCGATGAGCCGCTGTCTTCTCTTCTCCCAGTCACAACATCCTGTTTTTTTTTTGTTTTTTCTTTTTGGCCTTTTTGAGACACTATTTCAAAGGACATTAGGTAATTACTTTTTTGCTTTATCCATGTTTTAGTTATGAATGACTTTTCCACTCCAACTCCTCTTTCCCTATACAAGAACAATAGAATACATGCAATGCAGACATCTGTGGACACACAGATTTTCAAGGAGATTTGGATTTCACAAATATTCTCCACAGGGTTACAAAAACACATTCTTCTTTTTACTTATAGTCATCTCTATCTCCTGTCTGAATCATGTATATACACAATAGAATACATTTTTATTAATTTTAATGAGAAAGAAATAATGAGACAGTTTCAAAGCAGGTTAGTAGGACAGTTACAATAATTAATACATTGCATATTTTTGTCTTTAAAGTAGTTATTCATTGTAAAAGATGAAGACATGGTCTCTTGTCTAAAAAATATTAGTACAAATCTTTTTACTCATTGCGCTAAGAAAGAAGCTCTCTT
>PVKA01027721.1:0-30203 GCA_004027165.1 Ctenomys sociabilis | reverse complement strand
CCCCCCATCATCAGGGTCCACCTCACTTGCCCCTCTCCCCTATTCCCTGGCATGCGAACCGTGAGCAGTTCCCCAGGTACTGGCAGAGGCAGATACCGATGCAGCTTCTCATTGAATATCTTCACCATCATGAGTGCCACCCCGGCCACAAGTGCAGTGACAACGGTGCCAACTGATGTCTTAGGAAGGTTTCGGCAGACGTCTATCAGAGTCTGAGGAGAGCCAGGGTCACAGCCTTCACTAAAGGCCACGGGCACATCTCCCGACCCCAGCACCACACCCACTCACCTGGATGAGGGACAGGGGCCCCGAGCGGCTGCTGCTCAGCTGGAGGCCGAACACATACTTGAGCTGTGAGATGAAGACCTGGATAGACGCAGCTGTGGTGTAGCTGCGCACCAGTGGCTCAGACAGGTAGTTGACCACGAAGCCAAACTGCACCAGGCCCAGTGCCACCTGTGGGGTGGCCAAGGACAGTCAAGGAAGGCAGGGGTGGACCAGGACAAGTGGAATCAGCGACAAGTGAAGAGGAAGAGCAGGGGGTTGGTGACAGGCATCTGTCACCAGGCACTGGGGTGGGGGCGCACCCTCTTGACTGCTCCATACCTGGAAGAGGCCCACCAGGACACTAAGCGTGGAGGCCAGCTGCACACGAGCATCATCAACGGTGGAGTTTGTGCTCTGCCGGACGACCTCATCTGGGACCATGGATTCTGTCACACTGCCCACCATCACAGACATGATAGCAAAGGTCCCTGCAGGGGACAAGGTAGGGCAGCCTTGCAGGGGACACTGCCCTGCCCTAAAGCCCTGGTCTTAAGAGAAGCCAGCATCCAATTCTGGACTACAAAGTTCAGGCTATGGCTGTACAAATGGAGGCAACGCTGGTAGCTAGGTACAGTGGGGTTCAACGTGAGCCCTGAGTCCACAGTTCTGATGAATGGTTAGAAAAGCTGGTCTTGCATCATCTACCCTGCTCCCCATGCCCACTGGCTCAGGAACATAGGCTTTCTGCAATGGGAAATGTGTTGTGGCATACCTCATACTTGTAGACCTATACCAAGCTCTGGGCCCCCTGAGCTGCCCCACGCACTTGCATCTGCCTTCTAACCCCCTGAATTTGCAGTCTTAGACCAGGGCCATGTCTTACCTAGAGATGAATGCCTGCCTGGTTCAGCCCTCCCTCCTTCCCTCATACATGCTCCATGGCAAATATAGGCATCTTCCTGGAAGGCTAGGCCTGACTCCACTCACCCACAGAGATGTGTCGGGAAGTACCGAACAGGAAATAGATGAAGACAGGGTAGAAGGAGCTGTAAAGGCCAAACACAGGGGGTAATCCAGCCAAGAGGGCATAGGCCAAGCCTGCAGGTGGAATGGGAACAGTGTAGTCCTGGAGAAAAGAGTCTCAAAAGGTTAAGGCCCTGGGCCAGGGGCCATAATTCCAAGTTCAGAAGTCATGGCTCGGGTCACAGGGTTTCCAGGCTGTGGCCGTGAAGGTGGCTCACCCTGTGGAAGCTGCATGATAGCCACGCTCAGGCCAGACAACAAGTCACCCAGAAGCCACTCACGCACACGATAGTGGGGTAACCAGCCCAAGACTGGGAAGTATTTGAGTAGAAGGCCAAAGGCCCGAGAACGGGAGCACCTGGGAGGAAGAAGGGGATGTGTCAGTACAGAGGTACCTAACCCTGCCAGAGCCCCCAACCAGTATCCTTGCCCTTACTGAAACCAGGTTCGCCACTGATGAGTCCTAGGTGCTGGGCCCCAGCGCCCCAGCTGCTCCAGTCGCTCCTGGTTCAGCAGTGGCCGTTCCACACGAAGCTCCATTGTTGGTGTTGCAGACAGCAGTGCTCGTGCCCCTTAGTCTAGGGTGGAAAGATCAAGGATACAGAGCTTGCCCTACCTTCCCCACACTTCCATCTGGGACCAGAGTCACACATCTGATTTTTCTACGCCTCAAGACCACAACTGGTCCAGCCTCCAGGTGATCCCTGTGAGCTCCATGCCCAGGCAGAAGCAGTACCTGAACTTTGGCTAGTGGAGGCCTCTTTGTGGGCCAAAGTCCCTCGTGAGAAGGGAGAGCAAGATGAACACGACCCATACATCCAGCCTAGGTGTGGCTGCCCAGCCCTGAGTACTGGTTTGAGTTCAGGTCCAGGTCCAGGCTCTCTGCCCCTCCTAGCCCCCTCCTCCTGGTCCCTTGCCCTCCTGGAACCAGTCCTTGAGTCCTTATCCAGCTGCCCTGTGAACCCCGCCTGGCCAGCTGAGAGAAACCTCTGGGAAGGGATCCAGAAAATCAGAGGTCTAGATCTTCAAGCAACTTTCTCTAAGTCTCAGGCTCACAGATGAGACCCTCACCTCTAAGAGAAGGTCAGTTTTACCATGGCCTTCTAGCACCAGGGTTGCAGTTATAGACAAGCTGGGGCCTAGTCTGGGAAAGCCACGGGATGGCTCTCACCTAGGTCATCTCTGAGGAGGAGGTCTTTCCTGGAGTGGGAAGCTCCCACATGAAGTATGGAAAAATCTTACCTGGAAAAAATGAGATTTTTAGGGCCAGTCACACCTAGGGGGAATTCTGATCTGCAGGAAAGATTTCATCATCCAGGAAGGTGCAAATGACAGAAATCTCTGACTTGAGGGGAATCTCATGGTCCAGGGGCTCTTCTCTGAAGGGGAAGAAACATTTCTGGGAATAAGAGATTGGGGGAAGGGAAATGGCTCTGTTCTGGGAGGAGCCAGGAGAAGCGCTGAGCTGGGTGGGGGTGGAGTGGACAAAGCCTCCCCTGGGAAGAGATCTCACGATGCAGGGTCTTCTGGAGGGCCAGGGACTTCAGCATGTTAAGAAAGCTTTCTCCTGCAGGGGAGTTCTGATCTGGGAGAAACCGCCGAGAGAGAGGACTCCATCTGAGGGGCACGCACCCACCTGGGAACAGCCTCCAATCAGGACGTCCCAACTGGAAGAGGAGACGAGCGGATGTGAGGAAGATCCCTGGGTTCTCGGCGCGGCGCTGTCCCAAAGCTCTGAGAGCCTCTCTGCCCCGGAGCCACTCAGGTCTTCTTAAGGTCTCCCTCTCCAAGCGGGACACGCGCCCGGGGGCGGAGCCTCGCCCTCAGCCCCGCCCCAAGGCGGCCCGGCCCGCAGGGCGTGGCCCTCCGCCGGGCTAGCGGCAGCGGCCGAGGGGGGCCTGCCCTCAGGGCCCGCCCGCGCATCCCTCGGCCCGACTGCGCGCCTCGCGTCGGGGCTCCGGCGCAGCCAGCTCCCACCCCATCCCTCCGCGCAGATGGGCCAACACCCGCCGGAACCTGGCAAGGCGGCGAGCCGAGGGTGCCGCAGCGGCCCCTCGGGCCCGGACAGCCGCGCTCACTCACCCCGACGCGTCCGAAGGCCTCATGGCACCCGCGCGGCGCAGCGGCCGGGGCTCAAACAGGATCGGGCGGGAGGCCGAGCTCCCGAGCCAATCCCGGGGCTGGAGTGCAGGCTCGGACCAACCAAAACCCGAGGCCGGCCTACGTCACGGTCTCCGAGAGGGGTCGAGTCGGGGAAGGTAGGTTTAACCCCTTCGGGCCCTCCCACCTCCGCGGCTCTCTGCTGGGGCGGGGCGGGACTGCAGAATTGGAACCTGGGACTCGCTGGCAATTGGCTGCAGCAGCGCGGGTCAGCGCCGCCGAGCGGCGGCTTTGCGGATGGCTGCGGCGCTTTACGTGGCAGAAGCCGGCCCTAACTGCGGCGCGTGCAGAGACCCGAGGCTGTCCCTGAGTCCCGTCCAGCTCTCACTACCTAGGCTGGAAGTGAAGGGGCGCGCGTCCTCTGCTCCCGCTTGAAGGCCCAAGGCCCAGCATCTCGCCGGGAAGGTCCCTCCAGGACTGCGGAGGAGCAACGCTGGCCGTCCCCGGTTCAGTGTGATTCTTGGACAGAATAGGAGTTGCAAGGGCGGCAGCTCCAAGAACTAATCTGACGACCAGGCTGGGAAGAAGATGCCAGACCTGAGCTGAAGGGGCTGAACACCGAGGAGGGTGCGCGATGAAAGGCAGGTCCCCTGACCACTCTGCTCCCAGAACCAAGCTGCCGACCTCGCGCCCAGTCACAAGGTGAGGGGCCGCTTGCAGAGTGAAAGAGAGGGGAACCTGGTCCAGATCTTTCATGAAGTGGGCTAAAAATAACTGGATGTTATTGAAACGTCCAGCGGGCTCAAGTTCCTCCCAAAGGTCAGCCACAACCACCGCCCTTCCACCACCTCCACAGAAAGAGACAACGTTCATTTTCTATAGAAGTTTATTCCCAAAACAGAGCGCGGCTTCACGGAACAATTTATACAGACAGGAATGAGGGTGGCTAGGCTGGGGGGTGACCCCAGAGAGGGGCTTCTATAGCACCTAGGACATAATAAGGATGCTGTCCTACCCACAGCCCTTCAAGGGTTGGGGTCATTCTGGGTAAGAAGAGTTAAGAGTCCTGGCTGGTGGGATTTCAATGAAATAGAATTTTTAATCTCCTTGGAAACTGCCTCCCAAAAGTATATATGGGGTACAGATATCTGCACCCTACACAACCACTGTTCCTCAGGCCTCCTGGGTTTGCTCTGAAACAGGGAACTCAGAGCTGACCACTGGCCTGGGAGAGCTGGGGGCTAGAAACCCCTCAAGATGGCCAGGGCCAGGCTCTTCACTGGTGGATCCTCTTAAGCCCCCTTCCCATTTCTCCTACCTTTCACTTGTCAACAAAGGGGGAGGATGTGCTCAACTGTAAACAAAGGGTAAAGTTCAAACTTTTAAGTTGTAAACAAATATAACATTTTAAGATATCTGTACCTGTAAACAAAGTAACAAAAGTCTAAAGTCCCCAGTTCTGAACATTAAAGTAAGGAAAGTAAAAGAGTTTTGTGAACAGGGTCCTAACAGTCATTCTTCCCTTTATAAGGGAATAAAGGAGGCATGGAAGCAGTCCTTTCTGCAGCCCGGGTGCCTAGGGCCAGGGAGGATCCTGTAAACATGGGGGAAAGTGGCACCTACATTCGGGGTCTTGGATTCCCTTATTCCTGCTCCCTTTGCTTACCCACTTGCCCACCCTTGGGGAAGTGTCAGGGAATCAATGGCACCACAGGCTTTTGCTCAGGCAAGGGCACACTAGGAATCCCCTGCACCTACCCGCTGCAGGAGTGTCTTAAGTAGATGCCCAAGCCGCCCCAAGGGAGAAAGGGAAGCCTTGCTCTGTAAACATGACATCTGCTGCTCCGCCAGCACCCACAGCATCAGTCCTAGGTATAAGGCAGCAAGTGGCAGGGACTCCCCGTAACGCACAGGCATCCACAGGGAGGAGTGGTGTGAGCAAGCCCCTATGAGGGATCGGAGGACCCCTGTTTCCAAGACCCACCCACAGCCCCACAGCTTTCTGCAGGGCATTCTAGAAAAAGCAGAATCCATTCTATACTGTGAGCCCTGACCTGGGGGCTTGGCGGGGACAGGGAAAAGAGGGCATGTGTCCCACCTATAGGCTCCACCCGGGGAAGATGAGAGAAAACATGGTTTTCTAGTGACCCAAATGAGGCCAAACTCTGCATCTCTCTCCCTTTGTCCCCTTCTCCCAGCCCAGCCCAGCATCAGACCCTCCCTACTCAACAAAAAAGCTGAAAAATAACATAAGCATATCTCTCTGGTTACAAAGATACAAAAAGTATAAAAGTCCTCCCTTCAGTCCCCACCCTGGCACCTGTCACATGCATGTTCACAGATGCACATGGAACCTCCTCGCAGCAGTAGAGGGGGACTCCCAGCAGGCTGCCCTGGGGTCAGCCTGTGACTGGTAGAATCTCTTCACATAGCCCAAATCTTCCATCACCCAGCTGCTCCTCCTCATCTGCACTTCCGCCCCTCAGGAGTGACCCTCACTTCTGGGAACTCTGTAGTTTTGAACATAGAAATCAAAGGTCACTGCCAAGATGACCCTAACTCAAGTGGCTGTGGGCATCACCACACCTAGCCCCCACCCCTAAGGCCCCTCATGCCCACTCCAGGGTTCTAAATCCTCTTCCCACCCTGGGCTCCAGACTCATCAGCAAGGCTCTTGGACCCTGAAGTTTTTTCTTGTAGGAAACACCTGCTATGCATAGATGCTCTTCAAAGCACTTGACTACTGACTAATGATGCCTCTCAACTTTTCACACCTCGGAGTTTGTCACTATAGGCCCCTTCCATAGATGGAGAAACAGAGGTGCAGAGGCTGGTACCCTTCCCCAAATCATGCAGCAAAGACAGAACTCAAACTCAGACCTGTGTGACTCCAGAGCCTGAACCCCAGCTCAGGCCCCCTGCCTTCTTCCCACTAGCCAGACCCCCAAGCTAGGCAGCAGAGGGACCCTGCCCCTCACCATCCCTCCAGGGCCCCAAAGCCCTGCTTCTCCTTCTTTTGACCTCTCAGCACTGGGCCTTGCTCAGCCCTGTTGGCCCTCTGCCCTGTCTCCAGAGTCCTCTCACCTTAGCTATCCATTCCTCCCAGTCTGACTTAAGCCATTTATCCTGCCTGAAATGCAACTCTCCTATTGGCGTACAAGGCCTGGGCAACTCCTGGGTCTGCCTCCTCCCAAGTCCCAGCATTCCTTCTTAGATTCCTGGATATGCAGCTACTTATGGGTGTGTTTGCCTCCTTTTACTCCAAGGAACCTTTGCGGGTACCTGGGTATGTCAGGTCCCAACTCGGCTTCTGAATCCCATCCCATAGTGCCCATAGGCAGGAGGAACTTAATATTGACTGCATACCACAATGAATGAATGATTTCTTCTCCAAGTTGGCTCTTTACCCTGGCATACCCTGGTCTCATATGATCACTTAGGCAGAGGCTCCCAAACAAAGCCTCCTCTCTCCTGTCTGCCCCTTGCAAATAATCAGGTACTTTCCACTTCTAAGCCTTGACTCCTCTCCTGCCTTTCCCATTAACTCCAGCCTTTTGGAAAGTACTTATCTCCCCTCCCTAGCCTGGGAGATGTGGGAAAGAGGTTGGTCCCAGTCACACACTTGTCAAATCCCTGCTGGTCATATTTCTCTGGCAGACTTCAGTCTCGAGCCTGGGGCAGCTGACACCTGTTTGCCAACCCTCACCCATGTGGTGGTGGAACTCAGGGTAGGGTACACAGAACAGCTCCCTAACTCAGGGTAGGGCACGCAGAACAGCGCCCTAACTCAGGGTAGGGCGAGCAGGGCAGCGCCCTAACTCAGGGTAGGGCGCGCAGGGCAGCGCCCTAAGCTACAGAGGGCGTGGCACGGTAGGCAGGCAGGCCATACTTACTCTGAATCCGGCGACAGCTCTGAGATGCTGTGCGACGTGGCAGAGTGAGGTGTAGAGGGCCCAAGTGCAGAGGCAGTGGCAGAAGGAGTAGCCGTGGTGTGCGGGCCCGAGGGTGTGCTGGAAGACTGCACGGAGGACAGGGCTGAGGAGTTGAAGGAGGCGAGGATGGAGGAGAGAATGTCCAACTGCTCTGTGGAGGGGCCGTGGCTGGGGCCACTGGCAGGGTCCTCCCTTACTCTGAGCAGCGGTGGGGGTGGTCCAAGGGCCTCTCGTGAAGGGTGCTGACTAGGCCCTTGGTCCAGCCGCTCCCGAGAGTTCGAGCTCCTAGTCAGAGGGTCGAGGGGCCGGGATGGCAAAAGGGGGTCCCTTGAGAGCTGCCGCTGGGAAGACAGGGGCAGAGGTGGGTGCTGGGGGTCAAGGTCCCGAATCCGGCGGGCAGGAGGCAGTGTGTTCAGCCACTCTCGTGGTGCCCCTAAGTCCAGTGTGTCCCGAGACCCAAAGCGGCCAGCCATGACACCAGGGTAGTCCCGGGGTGGCTGCCTCCGTGGCAGGGTGCTACCCCGGTCTCTGGGCTCTGGGCGACCTGGTACAGCATCCAGGCATTCCTGGGACCCTGGTCGGCTCACAGGGTGCAGAACAGGGGCAGGGAGCTCCTCCAGCTGCTCCCGACTCAACTGCCGCCGCAAGAGCACATCCAACTGTTCTCGGGAAGAGTAGCGACTGGCCGGCTGTGATAAGCTGCCTGTGCCCCCACCAGCATAGATGCGGCCGTAAGAGGCAGCTGGCACAGCACGGTGACCCAAGGTGGCTGCACGGCACCAGGACAGCTCAGGAGCACCTCGGGTCTGTGGCACCAGTGGGTACTGCAGTCGGTTCTTCAGGATGCCTAGGGGAGGAACAGAGTGGGGCACAGGGGTCAGGTGAGGGCAGGCAGAAATTCCCTGGGTCTAGGGATCTAGGTAATCCCTGGAATTCCTGTCATGGAGTCGGGAGCAGAAACCCGTCAGGGAAGGACAGAGGCAGCCCTAGAAATTTCCATGAAGCATCAGGATGGAGTCAGAGTAGAGACCCAACAATCCTCTGCCTCAGAGTAGGGCAGCCCATGGTGCAGGGCTGGGGACATATCTGCCCCTAAGATCCAAACAGGGGTACCCCCTGCCAAGGTCAAAGGGCAGGAATCATCAGGTTTGCAATAGCAATAGCTCCCAGAGTCTCTAGGAGGAAAGCTAAAGGCAGAAACCTCTTGTGTTGGTGCAGGATGACTTCTGGGGTCATTGTAAAGCAGGATAGGGGAGGGAGACTGACAGATCAGAGCAGACTGGGAGTGAGAAAGGGAAAGGCGCTGGTGCAGAAGTGGTCCTTGGGGTCCCTGAGCTATGGGCAGAGCACTGTGAGGCGGTCTCCTGGGTCAGGATGGGGCAATCCCTCAGAGAATGAATCAGAGGAAAGGAGTAGAAAGCTCCCAGGTTAGAGCAGCAGGATTTTCGGCTTGGGGTCAGGGCACGAGGAGACTCCAGGCTTTCTGCATTGTCAGTGAACAGTCAGTGCTCGCACCTTTCCTTTGACGCTGGGCACGGCCCAAGGAGGTTTCATCCCCACTGGTCAGGGCCAGGTCTGGCTGGTTGTTGTTGGCTGCATCTTTGCTGGTGTCCAGCCCCAAGCGCCTCTCAGAACCCCAGGTCTGCAGAGCGCAGGGCCCTGCTTCACACTCCCCCAGAGCGGGCCAGTAGGACAGGAGGTCGTTGCCATCCACATCTATGGAGCCAGGAAAGGTTACTGGAGCCTTTGGCTCAACCCCAGTGGCTGTGGCCCCTATGAGCCAGCCTCAGGGTCCCCTGACCCTCACCCCTTGAGATTTTGGCTGCTGTCACTAAGCAGAAGTAGGAAGTGAAATGTGTCTCCTCCGAGACCATCTGGGCAGTGGGTTATAGGATAAGGCCTTATCCTTAACTGTAAAGGGACAGAGACTGGGCCGGGCGTGGTGGCGCAGGCCTGTAATCCTAGCACTCGGGAGGCTGAGGCAGGAGGACTGTTATGAGTCAGCGACCAGCCTGAGCTACAAAGTGAGCTTAAGGCCAGCCTGAACTGCATAGTGAGACCCCGTCTCAAAAAAAAAAGGGCCAGAGACTGGAGACAAGAGTAGTGATGGCTGAGAGGTCCTGAAGACCATGATGAACCCCAGCCCACAAGGAAGCCAAGAGGCTAGAGGGAGGACATGTCCATCTGTAACCTCTCTGACTTCATCACTGTGTTGCCCAGGCTGCTCCTGGGTACCCCCAAGCACAGATGAAAGCATGACAGAGTTAGAGCATGGGGTCCCAGTGATGACTCCAGAGGCTCCTGATGGAGGCTGCAGAGACAGGTCCCTGCATCAGATCTAAGTGGAACACAAAGTGTCTTTTGGTCACCCTGGGGGGTCAGAGGTCTCCCACTACCTTTGGGGTGAGTGAGGAGCCTTTCGCTCTGAGCTGCTCGGCAGAGGGGACGCTGGAAACGCCCCCGTGCCCGGCCGTTGTCCTCACTTTCTGATGACGGAATGGACAGACTCCTTTCCTCCTCCAAGGAGAGGTCACTGTCAGAATCAGAGTCTGCACCTGGAGTTGGGAAGGTCAGAGAGAAAGGTGTACAGTAGCTTGGAGAGGCAAAGGACGTGGGAATATGAAAAGGGCCTAAAACTGAGGGTCTGGAGGTTGGTTTGGGGAAAAGGTGAGGTGTGGAGTACAGGATGGAACAGAAGGGCTGGGCTTATCAGCAGTGGCTGGCTCAGGGTTTGGTTGGGAGAACTATGGCTGGGGAAGTAGACGCCCCTGAGGCAGTGGCCTGGGGGGAGCTTGTCCTACTCTAGTCAGACAGTGCTCCCAGTTTGGGACAAAAGAAAGGGGAACTGGGAGAGAACCCTCTGCCTCCCTCTCTCCTGACCCAGGGCTCCAACTCCACCAGCATCTCGATGGAACATGGCCACATCCAGGTCAGTGGGGCCAGAATGAGCCTGGAGGCTGTGGTCAGTGTGGTCAGCAGCCGAGCCATGTCGAGCCAGGACATTGTCCCTGAAATACAAAGGTCCCCACCAAAGAGAATGTGATTGAGTCAGTGCTGTGGACGCTGGAGAGCATGAGGGTATCCGCAGGGCCACAGGGGCTGAGCTGCATGGAGCCACCAGTCTTAGGGTCTTAGGGTCTGGTAATTCCAAGCCCTAGAGAAGCAGGATTGGACTCGTCAAGCCATCTGTAGTCACTGACCTGAGGTAGCTGCGGCCCCGCTGGCTGTCCTGGTCCTGCGTCCGACCTGAGCGGGCACTGCTCACTGAGGAGACGGTGGAGGCACCAAGAGTGATGCGAATGAGGCCGCTCTCTTCGAAGAGGGCTGTGTTGTTGTAGGCCCCAGGCCCCTGGGGGAGGTGGGCAGAAAGGGACTGTGAGCCAGCCCGGAGGGAACCTTAGGCCCGGGCCTCCCTGGACCCCATCCCAACTCCTCAGCCTCGGCAGCCCCTTACCGTCCCAGGGGCTGGTCTTGTCTCCTCAGGTGCTGCCTTCCTGCCCAGACAGGCTGGTGTCCAGGCAGCCCGAGCGTCTGCATTCAGGACACAGAAGAGCAGGAGCACTGCCAGGCCCTGTGGGTCAGCAAGGGTCGGTTGTGATGTCAGGGAAGATAACTTAGAGATCAGAATGAGAGAAGTTCAAAAGTTCAGGTTACCAAGGGATTCATTTGGGGTTGGTGGTTGCCCCTGTAAGCTACTACAGATTAGCGTGAAGCAATGGGGAGTCAGAGTGGGACAGAGGGGATTTGGAAGCCAGGTGTGGTGGCGCAAACTTGTAATCCCAACACTCTGGGAGGTAGGAGACTGAGACAGAGGATCAGAAATTTGAGCCCACTCTGACCAACTTAGCTACTTTGCAAGATATTGTCTCAAAGTAAAAAATAAAGAAAAGGTCTAGAGATTTAATATAAATCCCCTTTATATATCTTTATATACCCCCTTTATTATATTTCTAATATAAATCTCCTTTATGTATCTCCCAATATAAAGGAGACCCTGCCAGGCATGTTGGTACTTGGGAGGCCGAGGCATGACGATTGCTGCTAGTTCAAGGCCAGCCTGAGCTACAAAATGAGTTCAAAGCAAACCTGAACTGTATAGCAAAACTGTCTCAAAAAGAAAATAAAATGAAGGAGGTCTTGAGCTCAATCCTTAGTACTAGAAAGGGGGGCTGGGGAGATGGCTCAGTAGAATAAGCGCTTGCCTGGCAAGCACAAGGACCTGAGTTCAATCCCCAGTTCTGCCAAAAAAAAAGAAAAAAGAAAAGAAAACCACAGCCTTAGTACTAGAAAAAGAAAAAACCAAAGGGGAGACAGGGAGGTCCGGACAAGTCAGCAGGAGCAGTATAAAGTCCATGCAGCAGGAATGAATGGAGTCATTGACTCTGCAGCTCAGCAAGGGGCCAGGGGCCATCCACACACGGCCCAACTAGCCAGGGTCCCACTGAGAGTCAGCTTCAGGCCTGCGGTCAGCTAAGGCCACTGGCTGGTCTGGTGTTAGCAACCAGCCTGGACTGGGAATGGCCTGCTGGAGCCCAGCCAGGGTGGGGGTGGGGGGAGCAGTAGGAAAGGGCACCAGAGGTACCTGGAGGCCACAGAGTCCAGCGTGGAGGTAGTGGAAGGCCAGGATACTGTGATTGACAGCCAGGAGGCCAAAGAGCCAGGAGGCACTGACCAGCAGAAGCAGCAGAAAGGAGCTGCGAAGGGTCCTGCCGAGAGGACATGGGAGGACACTGGAGGACACACGAGGGTCGGGCAGGGCTCACACAGGGGCTCACATAAGACGGAGGATACTCAGGAGAATACTGGGGAGATGAGCAGTCACACAAAGACCCAGGAGTACACTCAGGGAGCATAAGAGGAGATGGAGAAAACAAAGGAGTAGGGAGGCCATGAGAGGAAACACAGAAGATAGGCGGGGGACACATGGGGCAGGGGGCAAAGTGAGCCACCCAGGCTACAGGAAACTAGGGAGACCTAAGGGACAAGGAGACAGCAGAGTGGAAGCAGGTATGGGGCCAGAGTATGGCAAGGACACCAGAGGGGGGCCGCGGGCTAGGGCTGCTGTAACTTCATCCCTTCATCCAAACTTCACCAAGGGTGCTCTGGGGGCTCCGGACCACAACTAGGATGGGTCTGCCTCCTGGGAACCCCCGCCCCACAGCATCCCCCCGCCAGTGAACTCACAGCACAGGGGTCTTCTTGGTCTCCCTCTGCCCAGTGGAGCAGGATGTGCGGGCAGCAAGGAGAAACATAGTCCCATTCATCTAGACCCACGGCAGCCATGTGGGGCCGGGTGGGGCAGCACCAGACAGAGAGACAGAGATAGTGAGAGACAGAGAGACAGGATCAGAGATCAAGACTACACAGGAGCAAAACCAGTGACCATTCTTCCTCTCTCCCACATGCACACACACACACACACACACACACACACACACACACACCAGAAACAGGCAGAGAAACCTGGAATCACAGGAATAGTCAGATAGAGAACCAGAAAGCAGAGTCAGGGAGGCAGGGGAACTTGCTGCATCTCTGACCTATGCCCCCATCTCCATGCCAGCTGAGCAGCAAGGAATAACTCTGACTAGGCAACAGAAGGAGGCAGCTCAGCAAGCCTGCGGACCCTCAGCAGATCTCTCCTGTGCTTGCTGCAAGCTTTCTCCCCAGGAAAAAGCACATGGCTAGCACCACATGCCCAGCACCACATGGCCAGCACTCACCACTATCACCAGGACAACGGGACTGGCAAAGCTCCAGATGAGGGGATCATGGATGGAGATCCAGCAGAAGTCAGGGTTCCCATAGCCCTCAGGGTCCAGGCCGACGGCAAGGCCTTGGGAAAGAAGGGGTGTGTTCTAGAGCTGAGCCACATGCATGGGGAATGCGGGGAGTGAGGGTTAATAGGCTCCTCCCCAAGTAGATGGCATGGAAGCTGAGGATAGGGGTGGTAATCAGGAGTAGGGACACAGGAGTCTGGCCATCGGATGGGCAGAGGCTGGGAGTCACAGCCTTAAATGGACCAGTGGTGGGGCCTCACCCAGCAGCACAGCAGGGACGCCCCAGCCCAGGGCATGGTAGAAACGCATGGCACCACGGTCCACGTTGCGTGGCTCAACTTGCATGCGGTAGAGGTGCAGGCCCTGAACCAGGAGCCATGCAAAGGTGCTGAGGAAGAAGTAGTGCAGGAGGATGGCGACCACAGTGCACACCAGCTGAAGGCAGGGTAGTGGAGTGTCAGGACCTCTCTGCCTTCACCCCACCTCTGACCCCCTGCCAAGCAACTGCTTCCCACTTGACCCCTAAACCCAAGCATCTTGTTTTAGCGTCCTACCCCAAGCCGTTGCACAATCTGAGCACTCCAGCCTCAGAAGCTTTGGCCCCAGACCTTTCGAGGATAGGTTTGGTCATCAACAGACATGACTGGGCCTTGACCCTGTACCTGGTTGTGGGTCCTATAGATCCCCAGTAAGAAGAGCAGCTCTGCCATCCCCAGAGCACCCGCCACGTTGGCATGGATCCCACGCACGTTGGACTTGAGGCTGCGCAGACTCAGGAGGACCACTGCGGTCAGCATCAGGGCGGCCACAGACACTGCCATGGCCACATGGGTAAATATGGCCAGCAGCTCCAGGTCCCCCTCCAGCCGCTGTATAGACAGTGATGGTCAGTAGTGTGTTGGGCCGAACCTTCCTGCCCCTTCAGCCTCCTATGTACAGACATACCTCACGGGGAGAGGCATCCATAAGGACCCCGAAAGTTCCCGTCCTGCTACAGCGACACCGAGCATGGGACCCATTCCTGTGCACCAGCTCACAGTCCCGTGCTGTCCACATCCCATGCTGGTCCTCCCTGCAGGCACAGGACAGTTAGCTCCACCTGCCCATGGGGGAGTAGGAGATGGCAGGAGGGGCTACAGGAGCCTGGAGGTGGGAAACGTTCCTCACAGGTTTAGCTGCAACAGCAGCACAAAAAAAGGGCCTTGTGGCAAGTAGGGGCTTTTGGTCAGATTTCCAGAGGTTAATGGGGACAAAGGGTTTCCTTACGGGCCAGGTGGGTCCCACTGCACGCAGATTGCCTTGCTCCTATTCGCCGTCTGTAGCAGGTGAAACTCAAGGTTGATCGGGGACTCCAGGACACCACTTAGGAAATTGTGTCCATGAAACACGGCCACGCTGACCACCGGGGAGTTCATAACAGGGTTCTGTGGAAGCCTGAGAAGACACCCATCTGGGTCTGGACGCTGCTGGCCTCCCCCGTCTCTGATTGCCTGTCTCACTCTGCCTTTGGATCAGTTGCCACAGTGACCCAGGGCCTGGGGTTCTCCCAAAACAGTGCTATTTCTGAGAATGTCTTGAGCCCCCAGCCTGGGCTTGGAGGCCTGAACAGCTCCACTGTCTGTGACTGCTAGCCTTAAACAGCCCCTCCTCTCTTCTCTGATATGTATTGATCAGTTGGTCTCCGTCTCTATCACCTACTTGGTCTGGCTGAATCTGGCTCACGTACCGCTCTGTGTTTAATGGCCCCACCTATGGCTAAATGGCTGTCAACCTACATTGCAGCTACTCTGTACAGCTCCAGAAAACATGCACTTGGAATCCATCTTGCATAGGTTCCCTGGAGCTGTGAGCAGCAGCACACTGGATGTATGTGAACCCAATTATCTGCCTACCAAACATGGAGATGCTAGCTGGAAAGAAGCTCAGAGGAAGGTCAGGAGTGAGATCCCTCTGAGTACCTGGTGCCCCGGCGCTCAGCCTGGAACTGGGCAGGGAGAAGGCCTCCTAAGGTGCGGTACACAAGGAGAATGACAATAGAGACTGAAGACTCAGGCTGCGGCTCTGGGGGTGCTGGTGGAGGGACTGCGCTGGAAGAAGTAGAGTTTTCCATGCTGCTGCCGGTGGGCAGAACTGCCAGGGAGGGGAGGCGCGCTGTCAGTATCCACACACCTACTCGGAACCCAACCCAGAATCAAGCTTCTCAAGAGCTGGACAGTGGGGGCAGCAGGGACCCAGGAAGGGGACATGAAAGGCCTGGGAACAGTCATCTGTTGTGAGGGAGGGGATCTGACAAGGTAGGGGTGTGGCAAGGTGTGAGGTGCTGAGAAGTGGCAAGAAGGTGGTGTGGTATCTGGCTTGGGAAGAACAGGGAGACAGGACCTGACACAGAGGCCACCCAAAAGCTCCCACCTTCAGACAAGGGTGGCCGTGGGGACTGGGAAGGCAGCAGAACATGAGTATGAGGATCCCAGGCATCCTGGCCCCGAAAAAGGTTGCTGTGGTAGCGGGGATATCGACGGGTCACTTGGGTGGAGCTGGGGTGCTCCAAACGGTCAATACTGAGCACTGCCCAGGAGAAAGAAAGTGATACCTATCAAAGACCCTCTCTCCACACTGAAGGTCCCATTCCCAGCTCCCCTCATCCTGTACCCAACTTTCACTGTGCTCACTGCCTATCCCACAAGTGTGGAGGGCAGCAGCACAGCCTCCTACATCAGCCTCCTGTGCCCTGGATCTCCAGGTCCTCCTGCAGCCCCTACCCTGCCCAGCCCACACACCACGCACTGATATTGGGTGTCACCAGCCCCACTGGGTTCAGGTATGTGAGCTCCATATTTCTTGCAAGTGTAGCCGCGTATTCCTCCAGATGCTGCACCAGCCCCGCGCTGCCGGGGGAGCCCCCAGGGGCCCGCTGCCCAAGTGCTTCCCACAAGTCCCCTGTCTCTGGAGCAAGCAGTGCAGAGCCGGCCCACAGCAGATTCTGGGAGGATGGAGATGGAGTGTTGCTCAACCCAGTGAGGAACACGCATAAAGGGGTAGAGCAGGCATGAGGGGTCTGGCCAAGTACTCGGAGGGGCCCCAACCAGTAAGAGGACAGAGACAGAGGCCATGGGAAGAGGAAAAGCCTAGGACTGAGGTTGGGGGTATTTAAACTGGGGATCTGGGGCTGGGGGCTGAGGATTGGGACAAGGGCTGGGAGTCAGGGCCAGGGACTCAGGAACATAGACATAGGCCCACCTCATTGAAGTGGGCGTCTTGCGTAGCTGTCAGCCCAAAACCCTGCTGATGGTTCTCAAAGGCCAGCAGGTAGGCCAGCAGGCGGGCGGTGACTCGAACGTCTTGACTGAAATAGTAGTCAGTAGTAGTAGTCACCTCCCGTAGTCGCTGGGCCAGCTTCTTGGCTTCCACAGTGTCTAGTGCAATCCTGTTCTGCTCTAGGCCATCCAGCTGCCCAGGACAAGGATGGCAGTAGTTACTTGTTGGCCAAAATAGGCCTTTTTTAAAAGCCTTAAAGGGAGAAAGTTTTAGCCAGGTAAAAGGGCGATTAGAAGAAGTCCATGAAGGGCTGGGTATGCTGTCTGGGGGCCACGACAGGTGCGGGGACGCTGAGACCAGGGAATGTCCTGGGCACAGGTCAGGGCCTGGGCAGTCTCACCAGCAGACTGAGCTCTCGAAAGGTTGGGGAGGTACAGTTGAAGAGGTCCGGTTCCAGCCAGCCGTGGTCCTCATCACAGAGTCGCACAGCAGCACCTGGGAGCAGGCAGCCCCAGGTCAGGCCCAGAGCCTGGATTCCTCTGCTGATGGGTGGCCATAGCACCCTCTCTTGTCCCAGGGGAAGCCCGAGGCAAAGGCCAGAGTGACAGAGGTCCACAGCTAGACTCCCGGATGTAGTGGCCCAAGCCCTATTAGCCCTATGATCCATTCTCACCACCAAGCACACACTACACGCACACACACATGCACACACATCACACATGCCAATGCTCCGAGCTGTGCACACATACACAAGGCCACACAACGCTAGCTCATCCATACACAAACACACTGTCAGACAAGGTCTTCTTCCAGAGTGACCCGAGTGAGGCGGGTTGGGATGGAAGTCGAATGAGGATTGATGTGACTTTAAGGGAGCTTGTAGCCACCAACAAAAAGGACCTTAACTTAAATGCAGAACCCCATCCCCTCAAGACAGACTCATAAACACATGCATAGGCACAGAAAGACGCACAGGTGAGCATGCACACATGGGCAATCTCCATCAGCCACTGCAAAGACCTCAGGCAGCAGGGAGAGTTCTGAGGGGCCCAAAAGCAGCAGGGCAAGCTGGAGTCCTCAGGCAAAGGGGTAGGGTCTTTGTGACCTCAGTCACAAAGTAGGGGAAGGCCTTCAGGAAACGCAGAAAGTAGGGGAAAATCTTGCAGGAATCTCAGGAACTAGGGTAGGATCTGTAAGCCTCAGGAAGTATGGAAGGGCACAGGGGTGCCAGAGGGTAACTCTCAAAGGACCTCAGGCCTCTGAGAAGGGCCTCTGGAGTCCTCAGACAGCACCCAGGGTTCTCAAGGGACTTGAAGCAGTTGGAAGTCATTTAGAGACCTCAGGCAGTGGAGGGGGTCTGCAGGGACCTGAAGAAGCAGGAAGGATCTGCAAAAGCTCTGGCAGTGGGAGGGGCAGCGCACCTGAGCAAACACGTACCCCTTACCTGCACCCCGCAATCCTGCCCAGAAGCCAAGAGAAACAGATGGAGTCTTAATGAGAGTGTAGGGAGGTGTAGAGAGACCCAGATCCCCTGGGAGGTAGTGAGAAACCCACACAGACTCCCACCCCCACTTGGTTACATGTATAAAGGCACCCGACTGGGGAAAAGAAAGTAGCTCCAGCAGTCAAAACACAGGCCCCAGCTCCCACCCTCAGTGGCATCCCTGTACCCCATAGACTCACCGTGGGCCCCCCGGGGACAGGGGACTGTGGCCAAGACACCAAACTTTGTCTGTGGCCACCACACACCAGATTTCAGGGACTTAGGACAGGCATCATAGAGCACTAGAGAGAGAAGGAACACTAAACCAAGTTGCCAGGCAAATGATGGCAGCCTCTACTGTCCCTCTGTCACCTGCCACAGATCTACTGCCCACCACTTCCTGGCT
Source organism: Ctenomys sociabilis (assembly GCA_004027165.1). Lineage (NCBI taxonomy): Eukaryota > Metazoa > Chordata > Mammalia > Rodentia > Ctenomyidae > Ctenomys > Ctenomys sociabilis. The sequence goes on along the minus strand of PVKA01027721.1, from coordinate 11,957 downwards.
GGCTTCTCAGAAGCTAGCCCATACTTGGGGTAGGGAGTAATTGTGGGGTGTCCTTTATATAAATGATCTTCAGGAAAAGCCAACACCCCTGCAGCCCTTCTATCTACCCCAGGAGCAAAAATATCCCTTTCAATGACAATGAGTGACACCAGCCATTTTTTAAAAAATTAAAACTGGTGTCTTATTTTCCACCAAAACTCACACTCACTATAAGGACCCAGGCCTTTATTGGAGAAGCTGGGTAGAACTTTCTCACCTCGGCAGCCACTGGCGGTCACCTCTGCAAAGGGACTATCACAGCTGTTGCACTGGCGGCCAAGGGCTCCGGGGCGGCAGGAACACTGCCCACTGTGGGGTGCACATGAGCGCGAGGTGGAGCCCACAGGGTAGCAGTCACAGGGGAGGCATGAGTCACTGCCCCGTGGTCGGTAGTGGAACTCCTGTTCAAGGATGGGTCAGGGGCCTGAAGTCAGAGGTCAGGGTTGAAGGTAAGGGTTTCAGGTGAAGGCTTGGGGGACAAGTGGAATCAAGGGACAAGGGTAGGGAGAACAGGGCTTAAAGGCCAGAAGGAAGGCTGGCCTCAAATAAGGTGAGAGAAGGGGTTACTGGGTAAGGGTGACAGATCACAACTGGACATGGGTGAGAGGTTAGAGCCCATGTCAGATGGCAAAGATTAGCCGGCTACGAAGAGTCATAAATGATGTCTGAAGAAGAGTTAAAAGGTCAGGGATCAGGGTCAAGCAAACCTTGCAGTGACACTGCCCATTTGTCTTGTTGCAGTTGGGGTCAAAGCCCTTGTGAACATCACAGTTGCAGGGGCCACAGGTTGGGCTTCCCCACCAGCCTCGGGGACACTGCTGATCCATCCTGGACATGAGATGTTATCTCAGTAACCCTCCCCACACCAGCCGGTCTCACCAGAACCTCAGCCTCAGCTTCTTACCTGTGCTCACAGTGGTGTCCAAAATAACCACCTACACAGTCACAGGTATAGCCATGGGGGGCTCCTGGCAGGTGCCGGCATGACCCCTGGTTCTGACAGGGGTTCAAGAGACAGGCGTCCACACATCCTGGGCCATAGTAACCTGCAGAATGGGTTGGGAAGCTCAGAGCACTGGCCACAGAACACAGAGGAGGCGGCTCCTATACCTGCTCCAGGCCCTGCAGCTCGGGCCCCTGCCCACATAACCATCCCTCACCTTCTAGAGGCCTACCTGGTTGGCAAGTGCAGGTAAAAGTCTGCCAGAGGTCTTGGCAGTCAGCATGGGGTGGACAGGGTGCAGAGGCACAGGCATTGGTCACGATGCAGCCAGGCTCCACGTTTATTTGGTGGCTAGGGGGCAGCAGGGCTGGGGACCCCAAGGGTGCAGAGCCAAGCCACACACCCTATGGATACAGCCAGCAAGGGGTGAGTCCCAACCTCAAGCCCTGTACATCTGATGATCCCTGATATACAGTCTCCTCTAAGCCTCCCAAAGATGATGGTCATGCAAGGATCCCCAATTCAGCCTCCAAAGGACCTAATTGCGCTGTCTCTGGTAGAGATCCCTAATGACTCTTTTTTTTTTTTTTTTTTTTTTGCAGAACCAGAATTGGACTCAGGCCCTTGCACTTGCCAGGCAAGCACTTATTCTCCTAACTATCTCCCTGGCCCCTCCTAATGACTCTTGATAATCTATACTACCCTCTCACCTCCCAACACTACAGCAAGCTCAACCTGTTTATCATTGCCCGGAGTCACTGAACGCCCCTTCAGCCCCACATGCATGCAGCCTTTCAGGTTCCCTAGGAGGCCCTGACATCTGACCACTGACTCCAGTATCCCCGTATTCTGTTTCCATGCAGATCCTTACCTGAATACAGCCAACCAAACCCTGAGGAGCCTCCTCCTTACTGCTGAGTGGCAGGCCTCCAACGTGGAGCTGCTTTACCTGCAGGCCATGCAGCTCAGTCCCCACTGCCATGGTGTCCTAGAAGACAGACAGTCAGCACTGGGAGAAAGCCATACCCCAGAGCCAGCACTGGCCTTCTTTGGCCTGCATGAGCATGCTTTGTCCTTCTGTACCAGAAGAATGGGCTGAGAATGAATTCAAGCATGGAGAACCTGCCTACATAGAAGGCTATATAACAGAGAAGGCCCTCCTAGACCCAGAACAGACCTTGAAAATCCATGATTTTTGACCTGAGCTAGAGTTTGGGGGAGAGAACAGAAGGAGCTTTCAGTAGTTAGGCAAAGTCCTGGCTACTGAGGTCCCTTTAGACTAGGCCAAAAATTTGGGTGATTCCCTAAAATGAGGAAGGCCTCCCAGGAGCCAACCTGACTGGTGGGTAGGCTCATAGCAGGGATACAAGGGGAGGGTTTGGGAGAATATCATGTATGGTGCAGAGCAGGAGTGGAGATGAGAGGGACCAGAGGCGGGGTCTGATAAGGTAAGTCAGCTGAAAGGCTGAGAACAGATTATGCTTGAAGCAAACAAAGATCAGACCTTGAAGAGGCTGAAGTCCAGTGAGACCATGAAGACATGGTGGCCCCGCCGGCCACCTGGCTCCTCCTGCAACTCCAGCCGTAGGTCGTGCCACTGGCCATCACTGACAGTCACCTGGCCCAGCAAGAGGTGAGCAGCGCGGCTGGAGCCCCTGGTTACTGTCACTGACAGCAACCCCTGATCTAGCTGTGGGAAGAGATGCACAGCCCTGGAGTTAGGGCCCCAAGCTGGGCTGAGGCTAGGAGAAGAGAGCAGAGGGCCCAAAGGTCAAATAGTGAATTCAAGGTTATATCTGGCACACTGAGCTCTGTGCCAGGGCATACCATGTTGCTGATACAAGTCAGGGGTAAAAGGATAGAACCAGGGATCATGGACAGGTGCAGGTAGCAAGAGAGAATTTTGTTTGTGCCCTACACCTGCAGAAGATATCACATGGGGAAAAAGGTCAAGGTCTAGGGTCCATTATGGTCAGGACATGTGGCAGAGGGGTGTGATGTGTGACCAGACCTGAACTCACAGGAAGTTTTTGGTTGGTACCTGATTGGGAGTTGAGGGTTCTGGGAAGGATTAGAAGGACAAACACACCTGGCAGAGGAGTGTGCTGTGTGGCCCAACCTGCACTTGCATCAGGACGCCCTGCATCGCCCGTGTCCGAAATGCCAACCCCAGGTACCATGGCACAGACACAGCCATGTTACTTCCAAAGTCCCAGCTCAGTGTACCATTGCCACGGAAGTGGTAGGGATTGGCCATGGCTGAAGGGATAAGAGAAGCAGGATTATAAGCCCCACCCAAAGAACAGACCTTACCCTACAGATCCCTCCTGCCCCATGCATGCTGCCTACTTACTGAGCCGACAGTCTTTGCCACCAAAGCCTACAGGGCAGTCACAGCTGAAGCCACCCCAGCGCTCTGAGCAGAAGCCATTGTTCTTGCAGGGACCTGAGTCACAAAAGTGCAGCTTGGCCTGGCAGCCTAGGAGAGGAAGGCAGATTGAAGATACACAAATATGGCATGGGAGGTGGAGCAAGAGCTCTGGGCAAGATATTTTGAGTCCAGAGGAGCTGAAAGCTGACAGGACCTCAGCCTCATGTTGTCTTGGGGAGTGAGTTGGTAGGAATAAGGCCCTAAAGGCTGGGTTACATCATGGCTCTACATCAAGAGACCAGATTAGGGTCAGATATGGAGCCCCATGTGGCCCTCCACACCATCTTATGATGGGGACAGGGCCACAGTAGGGCTAGTAGGAACTTCAACCCTACCTGCCAAGGTGCCATTGTTTGCAACAAAGGCTGCCATGTCCACTCGGCGGCCATCGATGTGCAGATCTCTCATGCAGCCAGTGAAGTCCTTGTGGGACACAGGGAAGTTCTCGGGGAGGTTGGGGACACCTCCCAGAAGCAGAGGACCTGTCAGGTCTAGGGACCTGTGGGTCAGAGACCTGAGTCATTGGTGGGACTAGGGCCAAAGAAGGGTTGCTCCTGGGGGCCACAAGAAGTAGGAAGTAGGATTCAGAGGGAAGGGTGATTAGGAGAAAGGCCAGGCTGGGAAAGGAGTTAGAGCCTTATTTCAATTGTGAGGATACAAAGGAGATCATGATGGGAAACTGGTCAGAGAAACATGCAGGAGGTGGTGTCAAGGGCTCTGAAGGAGCTGAGGCATTTGGGTAGCTAGAGTAGAGGACAAAGAAGTGGGGTTGGGTAGTGGGGTGGCAGGCTCAGAACTTTGGGGGCTGAGCATGACATTAATGGAGATGGTGGCAATGTGTGGTATCAGATACTTGGGTGAGGGACGGAGATTTTGGAGGAGTTGGTATCTGTGGTATATGTGCAGAAGCAGGGGCTTTGAGACAGAATATAGAACTGGGGCTAGGGTGAGTAGGCTTCCAGGGCCTTAAAGGGAAGAGGGCAATCTGGTGGCTTGGAAAAAGGACGGGGAGTTTGGCAGGCTGGATGTGGATGGGCTATGTGATGGGCTGGGGTGGGCTCTGGCAGCAGGACTTGGGAGTCAGGGGTGGGGGCCTCACTTCTTGGAGCTTGTTTGCACACCAGCAGCTGCGCATGAATAGTTGCCAATCTCAGCACCAAACCGCAGAGCCACAGCCACGTTGCAGTCATCCACGCTCAGCACAGCCACCTTGTCCTTGGAGGGACCCTGTGCACCCCCGAGGGCATCTGTCCGGGGCTAAAGGCCCAAGCACCCAAGCGTATTAGTCAATAATGTCACTAGAGAACCCCAAATGTCAGAACTTAGAGCCCCAGTTCTCTCCATACAGCATGACAGGGTGGCACGCACCTTGTTGTAGTAGCTCAGGTGCACTGTGTGCCACTGCCCATCACTCAATCCCCCGGGCACCGTGGGGCTGACCACCGTGTTGGACTCGCCTGTGGAGGACATGCATGTGGAGTGTTGCATGGAGTTGCTTAGTCACTCCAGCCCTCCAAGGGACCATCCCAGAAGCTCAGAGATCAGTACCCCCCCCCCCAGGTAACCGCACTGGCTGGACCAGAGTGTCCCTGAACGGACAGGAGAGACCTTCCCCACAGGGCAAGGCCATGCAGCTGGGTCCTCACTGCTGTCGGGGAGGCATACTGCCCCATGCACAGTGCCCACGCCCTGTCACAGACATCATCAGGAACACCCACCAGTGGAATATGTGAGTCGTACTTGGCCAGCCACTAGCTCCAGGGCCAGAAAATCATGTTTCTCATTTAGGCGCCCATTGTAGAAAAGTAGCCCACTGGGCTGCATGGTCGCGAACCTGGGCGGAAGGGAGTGGGGGTCAGGACCCCAGCTCAGGCCCACAGAACGGACCAGTCCAAACTGGGGCGGGAAGGGAGGGCAGGAAACAGCGTCAGGGGAGAGGATACTGCCATTTGGGGACTTCAAGATGGGAGAGTCAGGAACCTGATAGGGTCACAAGGGTTCGGATGCAGGACGGGCACCTACGAGAGTGAGAGCGTGAGGTGGAAGCGCTGCCTCAAGCCCCGGAACATGACAAAGGAGCTGGGAGGGAAGGAGCGGGCCGCCACCTCACAGCGTGGACCCTCGAAGGCCCCACCCGCAGGACACTGGCAGCGGAAGCCACCGCGGGGCGCATCAGTGCAGGTCCCACCGTTTCGGCAGACGCCAGGCACGCAGCGTCCGGCCTCCGTGTCCAGCTCGCAGTCCTCTCCTGCGGAGCAGGGCGGTCAGGGCCTCCTTGCCAGCCCCGCCCTGCAGCAGGCCCCGCCCCCGCCCCGGAGGCCCCGCCCCCGGGCCCTCCAGCCCTTAGAGCTTCGGCGCTCCGTGACCTGCGGATTTTCTCTGACTGGGCTCTGCTGCTTCGTTCTACCCACGCCTCCGCCTGCCCCTGCAGTCAAAAAAGTGACTCCCAGTCCCGCTCGCTCCATCCACTGCCCTAGCTCGCCCTGGGACTCACCAGTGAATCGAGGGCGGCAGACGCAGGTGTAGCCACCCTCGCGCCTCGCGCAGGCGCCGCCGTTCCGGCAGGGATTAGAGTAGCAGAGGTCGAGCTCCGTCTCGCAGAAGTCTCCAGTGAAGCCGGGTGGGCAGCGGCAGCGCAGGCCGGCGATGGGCTGGATGGGCCGGAAGAGGGTGGAGGCCGAGGCCAGGAAGGGCGCGGAGGAATCGAAGCGCAGCACCGACACGCATTTCATGTAGTTCTCGCAGGGCTCGCGCAGGCACACATTGTCGTCGAAGGGCAGCACGTCCAACAACGACCGGGCAGCCAGCGCGGCGCGGCGCACGTACAGCTGCTCCTGCAGCTCCTCGGAGCTGAACCAGGGCGCAGCAGCACCTGCGCCCGCGCCCCGCGGGGCCAGCGCTGAGAAACTCACGTTGAGCACGGTGCCCCCGACATCCGTGTCATTCTGGATGTTGAAGATGAAGACGTCCTCGGTGGGTGTGGCAAGCACTGAGGCCACGCCTTCAAGAAAGTGGCCCAGCAGTGGGGACAGGAAGCGCTCCTGCCACATATTCTCCAGGCGTACAGTCAGGCTGTTGGCGAGCAGCTCCTCCGTAATGATGACCACACGCAGCACACACTGCGCTGTCACACTGTGCAGGCCATCTGCAAACAGAGGCATGGGCAGCAGTCAGCCAGAGACTAGCAGTTTCCTCTCTTGGGACATAAAGGGATGGGGACAGTGACTGCTCAGTTCCCCAGCATCTCTGAGTCAACAAGTAGGTCCCCAGGACATAAATAAGTCTAGAGCTAATGAACACCACCTGTGGCCCCAGCATCAAGGCGTCAACAAGCTGCTTCTTCCTCTCCCATCCCCTGCATAAGGAAGAGGATGGACCAATGATCAGCCAGCACCCAACAGAACCCACATGTCAGCAAGTCGCTGCAACACACAAGTTCCTACGTTCTCAGTAACCCACACTTTCTCTAGTTATGTTCAGCAGTTACCCTACTCAGAACACAAGCCATCTAGGCTACCCATTCCTAGATGCCTCCTTCATATAGAGCCAAGGATCACCTACCTTATCTCAGATAAGACTGCTCTGCCATGGCACTGTAAGTCCTGATACAGTGAACACCCAGTGCTATTCCTCAGAGCAAGCTCCAGTAGGATTTTGGTCCCTGACAATGCACTTCTACACATCTCCTGTGTACCAGCACACATGCATGCTGTGCACGTGTGCTTGCGCGCGCACACACACACACACACACACACACACACAAACACATACACACACACACCATACTGGGGATTGAACCCAGGGTTTTACACTGAGATATATCTCTAGATTTTGTTTTACTTTTTTATGTTGAGACAAGTTCTCACTAAGACACTAAGTTGCCTGTGCCGGGTTTGAACTTGTGATCTTCCTGCCTCAAGCTCCCTAATGAGATTAGAGATTAATGAGCCATTATACCTAGACTGTCAACACTCTTGAGTTAGCAAACTGCCTACTACCCTAGATCTGAGCCATGTTTCTGTGTCCACCCCCAGACATGAAGGTGAGGTATATTTATCTGCCTTGTTCACCTGGCCTCTTAGCACATATTGGGTGGGCAATAAATATTGGTTGTTGAGTGAATTGAGAATAAATGCCTTCTAGAACTTCCAGAAGACAAGAGCCTTTTTAACCTGTACCTTCCTACTAGGGAAGGATTTGTGAAAGCAGGGGTAGTGGAAGTGGGCAGGAGTCAAGTGGGCCTCTAGATATTTCCCCAGAGAACAAGGACTTGGACAACCCTTTGGACATGAGCCAGTCCAATCTGAGTCCCCTCTGCCTGAAGCTGCCATAGTACACTGCTGTTCCTGACCACTAAACTGCTGGCCTCCTTTTCCTGCTAAGAGGACCCAAAGTAACCCTTTCGCTAACCATGGCCACCGTGTGACACCTGGGACATTCCAAGCATTACACCACCAGTGCCCATTATGCGGAAGGGAACTAGGTTATCAGATGTTTATAGTCTTTAATGAACCCATTCGATTCCATAGAACCTTGGAGTTCTTGTGGAGATTATCCAAGAATCTAAACAGGCTCACTGAGAAATCTGTGGTAGATTTTGTGGGACCCAGGAACCTAACACTCAGGGGATTCTTAGAAGGCTGGGAAATCACTTGGTCTGAGATGCCTTATGGAGTCCCTGAGGCCCTGACAAGGTCGCTAGGTCACTTGCCTGCTCTCTGCCCCTCACCTGTGACGGTCACCAACATGGAGGCCACTAGTGGGCGGTTGTTGTCTAGCTTTCGACTAAGTCGCAGCTCCCCACTAGTCTGATTGACCACCAGCAGTTGCAACTCATTGCCACGCTCAAAGGAATAGAAGAGGTGGTCAGAGACATCAGGGTCATAGGCTGGGATGCGCCCAATGATGCCTGAGGGGAAGGTGTCTGAGCGGTTGGATACATAGTTGTTGAAGAGGATCTGAAAGTTGTTGAGCACAGGACTGTTGTCATTCTGGTCAACCAGACGGACATGCACAGTGGCTCTACTGACCAGAGGGGCAGAAGTGGCCTGCACCACAATCACATATTCCTGGCGGGCCTCATAGTCCAGATCAATAAGTGCTGTCAGCTCTCCAGAAAAGATGTCCATTTGGAACAGCTCAGGGATGTTCCCCTCCACAATCTGGTACATTATATGGGCATTAGGGCCTTCATCAGGGTCCACTGCAGTGATCTGGGCCACCACTGAGCCCACAATGCTGTTTTCCTTTACCCTTATTTCAAACTCCTCAGCTGGAAAGACAGGTGCATTGTCATTCACATCCTGCACTGTCACTTGAATACTGACTGGTGTCCGCAGTGGGGGCACACCACGATCCACTGCATAGGCAGTCAACTCATACACTGGTACTGCCTCCCTGTCCAGCCGCCTCACAGTCCGGACTATACCAGAGGTGGGCTCAATAGTAAAATCTCCATCCCCATCTTCTCCATTTTGGAATGTGTACTGGACCCGGCCATTGGCGTGAGCATCCCGGTCAGTGGCTGAGATCTGCAGGACACTCGTGAAGGGTGGAGCATCCTCAGAGACCAACCCTGTATAGTGAGAGGCCACAAACTGCGGAGCATTGTCATTCACATCATTGACCATAACCTCCACATAAGTGGTATCTGCTTTCTGTGGGATGCCATTGTCCCGTGCAGTAATGGCTAGTGTATAGGTCACCTGATCCTCATAGTCCAGTGGGGCCTGTAGAGTAATAGCTCCTGAGTCTGAATCAATACGGAACTGAGGCAGGTTGTCCTCCAGGAGGTAGGTAATACGAGCATTCTCACCTACATCATCATCAGAGGCACTGATGACCACTACAGTGCTACCCACTGGCCGATCCTCATTCATGCTGACTGAGTAGTGAGCACTTTGAAAGACAGGCCGGTGAGTATTGGCATCTGTGATGTTGATGTGCACATAGCAGTGATCATGCAGGGCACGGTCAGATGCAGTCAGTACCAGCCTGAAGTAGCGTTCCTGCTTGTAATCCAGTGGCAGAGCCAGAGTCACCAGGCCCACACCCCCTTGGGTACTGATAGCAAATCGATTTCGGGTATTGCCACCTGTGATCTGGTAGCTGATGGCACTGTTGGCATCACGGTCTACAGCGGTGACACTGACCACACTGGTGCCCACTGCCGCATCCTCATTCAGTCGAAGATGGTACTCTTTCATGGTGAATTCAGGACGATTGTCATTAACATCTAGCACAGTCACTGTGACGCTGGCTGAAGCGGAGAGTGGGGGAGAGCCATGATCTCGGGCCTCCACACCAAAGAAGTAATGTTCCACAGACTCGCGGTCCAGGGAACCACTCACAGAGACCCAGCCAGTGGCACTGTTTATCACAAAGGGTGTATCAGGTGCCACACCCGTTAGGGAGTACTCCAACCTGGCATTCTCACCATGGTCTGCATCCACTGCCTGAATGTGGAGAACCGAGTGGCCCAGGGGTGCATTTTCCAGCACAGAGACCTGGAAGGGCGTGCTGACAAAGATAGGAGTATGGTCATTGATGTCCACCACCTGGATGCTGGCCAGGCCGGTGCTGTTGGACAAGGGAGGCCGGCCCGCGTCCTGGGCCCGGATGCGCAAGGCATACTCTCTTTCTGCCTCAAAGTCCAGAGGTGCCACGACCTGTATCTCACCCGTGAGGCTGTCGATGGCAAAGTGGCCACGGCTGTTGCCACTAATGATGTTGTAGTGTACCAAACCATTGGCATCTTTATCCTGGTCTGTGGCTGTTACACGCAACACCATGGTGTGGGGGCGCACATCTTCACGCACCTGTGCCACATAGCGCTTCTCGCTGAATTGGGGTGCGTTGTCATTTTCATCCAGCACGGTAATGTGTACACGCACAGTGGCTGAGCGTGGCCCGGGTTCCTGACCCTGGTCACTGGCCTCCACCACCAGCTCATAGCTTTCCATGTGCTCACGGTCCACACGACCACTAGTGCTGATGAGGCCCGAGCGTGGATCAATCTCAAAAGCAGCAGCAGCTGCTGTCCGAGCAGCTGGCGACCCCACGAAGCGGTAGTGCAGGTTGGCATTGGGGGGTGCATCGCCATCAGTGGCACGCAACTGCAGGATTGGATAGCCCTCTTCCACGTTCTCACGAAGGGTCTCCCGGTACTGTGCCTGCTCAAACACCGGTGAGTGGTCGTTGCGGTCAGCCACTGTTACAGCTACCATGGTGGTGGCTGAGAGGCGCGGCAAGCCGTGGTCCTGAGCGGTCACACGCAGGTAGTGGCGCTCCATACTCTCGCGGTCCAGAGCAGCGGCTGTGCGGATAAGGCCACTGTATGGATCGATGCTGAACAGCTCCAGTGAGCGGCTGTTCATGAGTGCCGCCAGCGAATAGACCAGACGTCCAGCTTCACCAGAGTCCGGGTCCTGTGCCACCACGCGCAGTACCGAGGTGCCCGCCGCCTCATTCTCAGGCACCAGAGTTTGGTAGTTGTACTGTGGGAACTGCGGGTGGCGGTTTGCAGCGCGACGGGAGCGAGCTCGGTTCACGGAGGCTGTTCTCCAGGCTTCAGGACTTGCCTGCAACACCGGTGGCACAGGAGGCCGCGGGCCGGGACGCTGTGGAAGGAAGCGGCGGCGGACGGCACTGCCGGGGCGCATGCGCCCAGGAGCTGTCCGCAGTTCGCCGGGTGCTGAACCAGGCTTTTGAGCTGTCCTCACCTTCCGTGGTGCTGAATCTAAACTCTGGCAAGACCCCCCGGCTTCAGGAAGGCAGTTCCCCCGAGGAAACGTCCTGTCCTCTGCGGCTCTTGCCGCTCTCTCGCCCTGACTCCTGCGCCTCGGTGCCCACAATTCCCCACAGCAGCTCACTGTGCCCACTCTTTTGCGAGAGCTTCTCCTAGCGTGACGCTGGAAGGAAATTGGCTGAGAACCACCAGAGTGAGCCAGAAGGTCCGAAGGAAGGGACAACGTGCTCGCCAGGCCCGGGCTCCCTGGGGACCGACGCTCTGGCGACAGGTTGCCTCTTTGGAAAGTCCCTGTCTCCCCACAGGAGAACTCTGGGCGCCAACATAACAGAGACCCTAGGCCCTGCCCTGTCTCTTGCTCGCGCCTGCCGGATACCTGCACCTGTACCTCCAGATCCGCGTCTGGCACCTCGGGGGGACCTCGCCCGACCCAGGCACGCTGCTGTCCCCCTCGGAGCCCCGTGACAACGGGCTTCCCAACTCGTAGGCCGGGCATCTCCTCCCCGGACTCAGGAGGCTGGGGACAAAGGGCTAAGGCTCTGCTGCCGATCTGCTCCCTCGGCCCCGTAGCAGCAGGTAGCCCCGGGTCCCAGCCCTGGTCCCTACTGGCCCCCGGCTCCTCCCGGCTAAGTGGGAACAAAGAGAGAAGCAGCAGCACGAGCAGCGGGGTCGACAGTCCCCCGAGACCCCAACACAGCGGCCGTTTCGCCATCGCCCCCCGCCTCTGCACACGGCCTGCACCGCCCCCAGCCCCGGCGTGCGCCTCGGGCCCGCCCCGCCGCCCCGGCCCCCTCCCG
>PVKA01027720.1:7853-21748 GCA_004027165.1 Ctenomys sociabilis | reverse complement strand
TCATGGAGCAGGCTTCTAGTTTGTGATTGATTCATGCTCCAATGCTAGGATTATAGGTGTGAGTTCTACACCTGCCCCCATCGGATAACCCATAATGTGTGTTAGCTGATTCATTTTGTCAACTTGGCTGAATCAGCTCCGGCTGGGTATGGGGGCCTAGTCTTGCAGGTGGGCAGGGCCCAGGAATAGAGGAAGGCTCCCCCTACCCTTGCCCTGCCCTGCTTCAGTGGAAAAGTCCCAGTCTTTGGAGGGGCTTGATCTTCACAGCCATGCCACTTTGGAGGAGCTACGATCTTCTCTTCGCAGTGGACTGCAGTCACTGTACATCAAGAAAGAGGCTTGACGGATGCTACAGTTGCTGCCCCTCCTCTGCTCTTCATTGTTTTCTGCCTCATGAACTTCTGTCCTTTGCCCTGGAGCCAGCTGAATAGGGACTGAACCTTCCTTGAGTTTCGGGCATTTGTCCAGCAACAAGTAAAAACAGTAACTAAGATAATAAGGAAAGAGGCTTCCTCTCTGCCACTGCTCCTCCCTCTACCTCTAACTTGGAGTTAGAGTAATTATAGAATGAAACATCCACAAACCCTGGCTCAATAAACCTTTCTTCCTTTAATTTTGGACATCAGTTATTTTGTCTCAGCAATGCACAGACAGTAAAAAGGCAAGTCACAGTCTGAGTGAAGACTAATATTTATGTCCAACAAAGAACTAATACCCAAAGTATGTAAAGACTACTGCAATCTATACGCAATACATAGTTTACAAAAGCCTTTAAATGAGCTTCATAAGAGTTCTTCAAATGTTTAACATAGATTCTATCTTATTATAGTATAAGAACAGTTCCTGGACCACCAATGAATAGCAAATTATATAATACTATAATAATGTAACAGATTATAATATATTACACTATTATAATGTCAGAGTAATTTCTCATTCAAACATTGATTAATGTATTTTACACTTTAATGAAGGAGAATACCATAGGGTCACCTTAATCTCTACAATAAAAACTTCTAAGGATGCTCCAGGTCCTTGCATAAAAAGGGATAATATTTGCATATATCCTACATTATAGCAATGATGATACTTTTAGAGACTGAATGCCCAAACCACAATCCAAAACCCACTTATTTATCTCAAAGTGCCAATACAGCAATGAAACTTGAAGTTGTAGTTCAGAACATATTAATATCATTGTCTTAAAAGAAAACACATGTTCCAAAGGTTCACTACCACTGGCAAAAATATTCTCACATGCTTTTTAAATTTTTATTTATGCATTTATTTTGTATTTTGAGTTTTGCTATATATTCTACATAGGCATTAAATTCACTATGTAGTCCAGCCTTGCTTTCGCACTCAGAGCAATTCTCCTGCCTCAGCCTCCCAAGTGCTAGTATCACAGATGTGTGTGTAATCATGCCTAGCAACCCTTTCATATACTTTTTTTTTTTTTGGCAGAACCAGGGATTGAACTCAGGCCCTTACACTTGCCAGAGAAGTGCTTATTCCACTGAACCATCTCCCCAGCCCCTATTATACTTTAATACATTTTAAAAAGATTTTATTAAAGACATATAGTGATCCTCTTGTCTCAGCCTTCCCCATGCTGAAGAGGGGAAGCACAGGCATGTGCCACCATATACGGCTTCAGTGGCTCGCATGGCATGTGGTTCTGGAGCCAGCATAGCATGCAGTACCAGGGATCAAGCTCAGGATCTTGCGCTTTCCAGGCAGGTGCTGAGACCACCGAGTTATCTCCCCTGCCCCTCATATACCTTAAATCATCTCTCAACTACTTAACAATACTTAACACAACATAAAGACTATAAAATGTTACATAAATCAGGTGTGGTAGCACATGAAGGTTAATCCCAGCACTCAGGATGAGGCAGCAGGATAATTGGGTGTTTAAGACCAGCCTAACCTACAAAGTGAGCTCAAGACTAGCTTGAACTGGATAGAGATACCTTGTCACAAAGACAAATAATACAATACAATACTTACATAAATAGTTGTTACACTGTATTTTTAAGGGAAATAAATATCCATGGCAAGAAAAAGTCTGTACTTGTTCAGTACAAATGTCATTTTTGTTTTTAACATTTCTGATGCATGGCTGGCTGAATCCATGGATAAAGTCACTGTTCAAATGCAAATGAGATCCACAGAGTGATATCATTACATTACCACCAGAATGACAAATTTTTAAACTGACACTATGGAACATCAGTAAAGATGTAAACCAATAGAAATCTAGCACACTGGCAGTATTTACTGAAGCTAATATTCCTATGAAGAACTTGCCAGTCCCATTCACTAGTACCAGACAATTATTAGTTGATAATTAGTTCTAATTAGGTTTGATCACTTGAAGAATTAAGGCCTGCCAGCACCCCATCCTACTCACTCTGACTTGCTGCTGTTTCACATCTGCCCTCAGCTTGTTTTGAAGGTGCTGGGGTTTACAAATCCTGGTTCTGGGAGCACTTTCCTCAGCCTGAGCTCTGTGTACCTCTTCATATCTTTTACGGGGTCTGTTCATTTGAGCCTCTAGTCCTTCCAAGTGAGCCAAAACACCTAAGGAAATGGAAAAAGGAATTTTACAAGAAGCACTTCAAAAAGGAACAGGGAGGTACTTTTTTTTGCTTTTTAGAGACAGGCTCTTGCTATGCAGCTCAGGCTGATCTTGAGCTCACTTTGTAGGGCAGATTGGTCTCTGTAACCAGCTGAATTCATTTTATAATTGTTAATTCTTTTTTTTTTTTTGTGTGTGTGTGTGTGGGTACTGGGGATTGAACTCAGGAGCCTGTGCTTGCCAGGCAAGAGGCTTATTCTACTGAGCTATCTCCCTGACCCCTTATAACTGTTAATTAAGATATATGCCATAATTATAAAAACCAAAGGATCTGACAGCCAAAGTCAAAAACAAGCAACCTTTTTAGGTTGATCACTGAAATAAGAACACTTTTTTTTTTTAAGATAGGGTCTTGCTGTGTAGTTCAGGCTGGCCTTAAATTCATGGTGATCTTCCTGCCTCAGCTTCCTGAGTGCCACTCAGCCAGGATTGTTTTCAAAGAGAAAGAATCTGATTTGTCTACCACATAGTTTCTAGGCAGAAGTACTTTGAGTAGGCCTACTATTTATCACAAAAGTTCATATCTAGTGTGGAAAAAAGTGACTTAATACTTTTAAGTCCCAATTAGATGAAATCTCCCTTACAAAAATTTCAAATGTGGTGATGCACACCTATATCCCAGCACTCTAGAGGCTGAGGAGGATCTTGCAAATTCAAGACCAGCCTGGGCTACAAAACAAGATCAAGGCAGCCTGAACTGCATGGCAAGACCGTGTTTCAAAACGGCCAAAATAAAAATTTTTTATACTACTATCAGAGTTCAATTAGATGTCAAAAGTATAAAAAAAAAAGTGAGATACTGACTATGCAAAAACACTTATTTCATCATTTTTCTTATCATTACTCAGATTCCTATCTCTTGCTTTCTCAAGGACTTCAGAGTTTGAGTTAATCCTGTTCTCTGCTGTATCCATTTCTTTTCAACTGAATCCTTCTACATCATAAACTCAACTCCATAAAAAGAAAGCAGGGGGCTAAAATCAGTATGGGTAATAGCTGTATGTTTAACTTTTGTTTGAGAGACAATGCAGGGGCTATAGAAGAATTCCTTGACTGGTCTAGGTCTGTTGATGATCAAAACTTGTACCTCTTCATTTACTTTTTTAAAATGTATTTTAGTAGAGGGTCTACAGGGTCTCACTACATAGATCGGATGAGTAGTGATTCTGTTTTCAGACACACCAAGTCTCAATCACTGTCTCAGCTGGTGGGAGGGTGGGGCTGGCAAGTGCTTTAGTCCTCTGAGCTATCTGGACGGCCCCTCTTCATTTACTTTTTTTTTTTTCATTTACTTTAAAAGAAACAAAACTACGTCACTTTAGATAACGGATTACTCCTGACAGCAGCTTGAATTAAAATTTTTGTTTATTTTGTTGTTGTTTTCAGGTACTGAGGATTGAATGCAGGGCCTTCATAAAACACACCTCCAGCCTTTCCTAAGTTTTGAGACTGGGTCTCAGTAAATCGCTCTATTGACTGAACTTGCTATCCTGTTGCCTCAGCCTCCCAGAACGTTGGAATTATAGGCCTGTGCCACCGTGCCCGGATTTTATTGTCTTTTGAGATGGGTTCTTAACTATGTTGCCCAGACTAGAGTACCTGGGATTACAGTCATTACACCCGTTGTAACTTTTTTTAAATACGCAAAGCCACCAAATTTAGTTTTCGTTTTGAAGTAACAATAAATTCTAATCCATATACTGGGTCACCTCTTTTGGTCTTGCCGTCTCCTGCAGTTTTCGCTTGCTCCATCTCCTCTTTAGGCCTTCCTACGAAGCGTTCCCGGAACCTTGATGTTTTTCGCGGTAAAAGAACAACGGTGACAGTCACATCCACTCCCTTTTAGACAAATACATTCACTCCTGCGCGCCCTCGGGTCGGGATAAGCCAGGCTATGGCGGGCACGTCCCTCGCTGACCCGGCAGCCCCTGGGTCAGTGTCAGCTGTGTCCCCGCCTCCCTCCAGGCCAGCCGGGATTTCTTGCTCATACAAGAAAAGTTAAAGGCCTTCAGCTCTCCAACCTGGTCATAGGCCCATGCTGGGTGTTTCCTTTGCCTTACCTCTCTTCCTCCTCATTCAGGCCGTAGGCGAATTTCCCGCCATCTAAATCTTCAAAAATCAACCCGGTCCGTCCCAGAATGCTCTGCGATCCTGCCGTACAAAAACATGGCGGCGTCCGGGCTCCTCCCTGATCCCAGCATGCACCGCAGAGTAGACGCAGCCGTTCGCGTTGTCGGGAAGATGGCGGCCTCTGGGGAGGAGCCGCAGATCTTGGTACAATACTTGGTATTACGAAAAGACTTATCGCAGGCTCCGTTTTCCTGGCCGGCGGGCGCGTTGGTAGCACAAGCCTGTCACGCAGCCACTGCGGCCTTGCATTTGTACCGCGACCACCCGCACACGACGGCTTACCTCCGGGAACTAGGACGCATGCGCAAAGTGGTCCTCGAGGTGAGACACCCAGGGGGAGGGCTGCGGAGGGTGTCGAAACCGGAAGTGACTGTGGTTTTGGTTCCGAAGTGTAAGTAGGTGGAGTCGGCGTGCGCTGAATTGGGGGAATTTCTAACTTTACAAATTTTGGAAAGACCTCTGGGACTTGAGCTGCGACCTAGGAAGCCTTCTCTTGCGCAGAAGATAAAATGAAGTGTGGATGTCACATCTGTTACTCAGGCTTACCGGAAACTGGTGGCCCCTTTATCCCTCTGTAAATATCTGGGAGGACCTAGGCAGGTGGGACTCCACCCGCTTTTCTACCTGGCCACCGGCCAGGCTTTAAACTGGCGCCTGAGAACTGTTTCCTGGGAAACCAACTCGGAAGGCCCCCGGACGTGACACTACATTGAAAATGGATACTTAAATCCCTAGTGTAAATTGAACCTACAGTCAAAACTACAAAAAGAAAAGAAAAAAAAATAGACACCAAAGGTGTAAATCAGCACGTTTTTAAAAATCACTGTAAGATTCCTTTTGTATTTGGCCAAACAGCTCTAACCCTTTGATTTTCTAGAGTCTGCTGCTAGAAATACTAGGGAACAAGCCGCTACGATCAGAGCTTTGCACAAGGCTATTCATAGGAGCACTTGTATTGGTTAAAAAAAAAAAAGTGGAAGCTGGGCGTGGTGGCACTTGGGCGGCTGGGGCTGGAGGGATGGCCCAGAGTTCTAAGCCAGCTCGCACTATGTCGTGAAATCCTGTCTGAAAAATAATCGGACATACTAAGGATCGGTTAAATTAATCTGTGCCCTTAGGGTATTATCTTTCTTGTTGATAGGGGCGAGAACTCGGCTTTGGGTATGCTATGTGAGCACTCTTAGCACGAAACTACTACCCCCCAGCTCTTATTTTTCTGTGGCTAGCAGAAATCCTGTTTTTTAAAAACATAGCATAGAGCCGGGCGTGGTGGCGCATGCCTGTAATCCCACCTCTTGGGAGGCTGAGGCAGGAGGATTGTTGTGAGTTCGAGACCAGCCTGAGCTACAAAGTGAGCTTAAGGCCAGTCTGAACTGCATAGTGAGACCCTGTCTCAAAAAGACAAAAAAAAAATAAATAAAAAAAATAAAAATAAAAAAATAAAAACATAGCATAGAAGAGCGCTCATGATATGCTACTAATTGAGCTATACCAATGATTTAAATTTTGTTTTTTTATTTAGATTTTATTTTTTTAAATTTCTTTTTAATAAAACAATCCAGTTTCAGCAGTCCACAATAGTAGTGGGTTATCCACAGAAGTTGTTGACTTGCGCCATTGATTTAAATTTTGAAAGGGAAAGCTAAAATTACATCTAAATATTAACTAGTGAGTGGTGAAATTTGAGTTATTATGTTTCTCTATATTTTTTAATGGTCCACATCAAGTACATTATGTTATAATGAGAACAATATTTTAAAAATAAGTCACTAACCAGGTATGGTGGTGCCCACCACATATTTACAGCATAAGGGAGGCTGAGGCTGAAGAATTGATGTTGAGTTTGAGGCCAACCTGGACTACATAGTGCAAGGACAGCCTGGACTACAGAGTGAAACCCTGTATCAAAAACAAAACAAATCACTGCCTTATAGTGGATGGGTGGGATAATCCCTTCCTGGCAGGCTAGCAAAAATAGACTAAGAGATGCTGTTGAATAGTGAACCATCAACCAGTAATTGGGGGAAATGCCTTAAGAATCTGTGAGTGAGCAGAAAAGAAGCGGATAGCTTGTTGTTTAGATTTTTTTTTTTATATGAAGAAATTATCTGATTCAGGACTGTCATTTTCACCCAGTTAATCCCCTTTTAGTTTAAAACACCATATTACAGTGATACATACTCTCGTTTATAACAACATAACTCATAATAGTTAAATCTTGAAAGAGACCTATATGCCCATCAACAGATAAGTGGATATATAAACTGTTATTTATAGAGTACTACTCTGCTATAAAGATTAAGTCATTTGTAAGAAGGGAATGCTTCTTGAATGGAATAAATCAGACACACTGGTGTTAAGTATCCTGTGGTTTCTCTTATATGAGAAATGCAGTGAGCTAAATGGAAGATAGATAATGGGAAACAGAAAAAGGAAGACATCTGTTGTAAATGGAAAGGGACAGAGATGGAGTAAGGAAGAAGGGAGGGGAAGGGAAGTAAAAAGAAGGTATGTTTTGTACATGAATCAACTCAAATGTAATCCTTATGCTCTGCAAACATGTACTAATAGAAACAAGAATTTTAAAAATTTGAGGTTATCATCCAAAACAATAAAAGTAAAAACAACTCCCGTTTTCTTAGGACATCTGAAGCCCACAAGACATGTGATTCTCCTGAGCTCTCAGCTATGACTTTGAGTCATTGCTGTTCACACCTCATGCTGCCCAGCCACAAAGGCCAGTAAATGTCAGGCAGTACTGAAGTTGACTGTAATTTCATTGACTTGTTATAATATGAGGAAACATTGTCATCTTCCTTCTTTCATGAAAGAGAAACAGAAGCACTGCTATATCTTATAAATTATCAAAGCTCATACCTGCACTAGCTCATGCCATGCATGGTGGCACATGCCTGTAATCCCAGCACTAGGGAGGCTGAGGCAGGAGGATCATTGCAAGTTTGAGACCAGCCTGGGCTAAAAAATGAGCTCAAGACCAGCCTGAACTGTGTAGGGAGACCTTACCTCAAAAAAAAAAAAAAAAGAAAAAAAAGTTTCATGTCCAACAGAGGCTTACTTGTCCCACTGAACTGAGTTGTGCTTCTGCTCAGTGCAAAAGGAGGGGTGTCAACGAGTCAGGCAGTCAGGGCAATCCCAAAATCCTCTGACTTAATAAGAGAAGTCTGTAGTTACCTTGATAGACAAAAACTATATATCTTATGCAAAATAACAAACTGTCTTTATTTTCTAAGTAACAAGATAATGCCTCCTGCAGTGGGACTCAGCATGGGCTCCTGGACATGGGTGATAAGGATGATCCTGAAATAATTTCAAAAGGACAATAGAGAATTGTTTGTTCTCCCTTTAGTAAGAAAATGGGAGCCTTCCCAGCAGGAGGAAAACCTTTCCAGGTGAGCCTGGTGGAATGAGAGGACATGTAGAAGGTGCTTGTTATTTTAGAAATTTTTCTAGTTGTCAGCTCATAAAATCAGAGATGATTGATGGATTAGGTATGTGTGTTGTGGGGCCCAACTATAAGAGAACTAAAAATGACAATGTATACATTTCAACAGGGAAGAGAAAAATCTCCACTTTATGAACAGGACTATTAAGCCTCTTCTGCTCTCACATCTCCCCAGTTCTCCCAAGCTGCTTAGCAAAGGTCCTGCAGAGAGTGAATAACAAACCAGGGAATGAAATTGCTGTTCTGCAGTGCCTTGGGTAAAGCTGTTTCTCCAGTTTCTATTAAGAACACCACCCCAACCTATGGCTGTTAATGTTAATGCATCTAGATGGGCTTTTGAGTCTCTGCTGTGTTCTGCTCCTGCCAGGCCCCTGATGAGACCACCCTAAAGGAACTGGCTGAGACTCTGCAGCAGAAGAACATGGACCACACCTTGTGGCTTGAGCAGCCAGAGAATATTGCCACTTGCATTGCACTCCGGCCATACCCTAAGGAAGAAGTAAATCAGTATTTGAAGAAGTTCCGATTGTTCAAAGGACCACTGCTGGCCTAGATGGCTATACCCAACATTGGAATGAATGCCAACATTGAGAAACATCATGTATTCCTTTCAGTGTCAGCTGGCCTTTGCTTCCAGTTTTGATTACTTCTTGAGAGTCAAACTCCAATGATCAAATTAAAGTTGTTATTAATAAGTACTAATAGGTATTAAGTTCAAGTGAGGAAGTGGGTGAATAGCAATATTATCTATGGGTCAATGCCCAAATAGGTTTTGTTTGATTCCAGCATAGAGATCAAGGGAACACACTTCTTTTTTTTTGGTTAAAAATAATGGAATACTAACTTCCCTGGTTTAAAATTTTGCCTTTGAATTCCTTATTTATCATAGTTCATGGAATCTTAGATGACATCACTTTTAAGATACAGCATTGGTTGGGAATATAGCTCAGTGACATAAACTCCTGCCTGGCAAGTGCAATGTCTCAAGTTCAATCCCCAGTACCACAAAAAAAAAGATATGGCATTATTTAATATATCAGGGAAAATGCTACTAAGTACTGTAAGGCATATAATTGACAATGTGTTTCAAAATCAAAGATGTTTAAGAATTAAGTATATAAAGGCTGGGATATAGCTCAGTGGCACAGCACCTGCTTGGTAAGTGTGAGGTCCTGTGTCTGATTCCCAGGATGAGAAAAAAAAAATGTACATATACTCAAATGTGTGTGTGTGTGTGTGTGTGTGTATACATTCTTAAAAGTATTTTAAGAATGAAATGTTTAAATTACAGCTGTTAAGGGTTTTGTTATTGTTTTTATTTTTTTGTAATTCATGTGCTTTCACCCTGTATCAGGCTACTTTGCTCCTCAGAGCAGCCCTCTGCTCTGCTCCCCACCATGTATCCTGGTACTGGGGCCTAGATGCCTTGCCTCCAGCTCCCTATCAGTAGGAACTTTGAGCATCTGTGTAGCATTTGTAAAGTGTAGGTTAGTACTCCTGTGGTATAATGCGAGAACTCTCTACTTCTGCCTTCAGGCCCTCTATATTTATATTTCCTATTTCAGTTGAATTATCTATTCACTTAATCCAAATTTTATTTTTCAACATAGTCACAGTTGTACTCTCTGTCCTGGGAGTAGAATGTTATTCTTCCTCTCCCTTTCCTACTTCTAGACTTTACTTTAATGATTTCCAGTTTAAGCGCTATCATTTTTATAAAGTTTCACCTGAAGGTGGGCATGGTGGCACAGGCCTGTAATCACCGAACTCAGATGGCTAGGCAGGAGGATCGCTGTGAGTTCACAGCCTAGGCTGTATGGTGGGTTTGAGGTGAGCCTGCACTACATCATGAGACCCTGTCTCAAAAAAAATGGGGTTTGAGCCGGGCGTGTTGGCACATGCCTGTAATCACAGCACTAGGGAGGATTGTTGTGAGTTTGAGACCAGCCTGAGCTACAAAGTGAGCTTAAGGCCAGTCTGAACTGCACAGTGAGACCCTGTCTCAAAAAGACAAAATGGGGTTTGACCCTGACAAAACAAAAGCAAAAGTCCATTTCTTTAAAGTTTTACCCAACCAAAAATGATTATTCTCCTTCTGAATGTTTATTTTTTCCCTTCTGAATGTTTATAACACTCACTGCACAGTGTTTAAAATCTATAAGGGGCCAGGGAGATGGCTCAGTAGAATAAGCGCTTCCCTGGCAAGCGCAAGGGCTTGAGTTCAATTCCTGGTTCTGCCAAAAGAAGAAAATGAAATCTATCTATAAATATTTGGACCCATCTACAGAGATTGCTTATGAATTACAGTGTTTTGTGGGGTCACCTGTTCAATGGATACCTGCTGTATATCTACTGTGTCAGACTATGCTGAGAGCTGAAAATACTAAAATGAGTGTATTAGTCACTGCAGAGACAGTGAAACTCCCGAGATAACTGACTGTATAAAGAGAAAATTTTTATCTTGGCTCAGCTTTGGAGGTTTCAGTCTGAGAATAGTGTGTTGGGTCTGTGGTGGGTCCCAGGTGGATGAGGTGGGGAACATGTGGAAATAAAGAGAAGGGAAGATGCCAGACTCTCATCCTCTCATAGGGGACACTCCAGTGTAAAAGGCCTTCTCCCAGACCTCTCCAGAGGTCAAACCGCATCCCAGTAGAGCCCAAGCCTTTGACATGTGACCTCTAGGGGGACACTTATCCAAGTTGTAGCAAAGAGTAAAACAGCTTCTGTCCTCAACACTTAAGCATTTAATGGGAGGGCAGATAATTAGCAATAGAAGTATATAATCCTTAATACCATTTCTACCAAGCTACTACTAGAGGCTAAGTGTTCTTGTTAAAAGACATGGTAACCAGCTGGGTATAGTAGTGTACAACTAATCCCAATGCTCAGCAGCCTGAAGGAGGAAGCTCATGAGTTGAAGACCAGCCTGAATTATATACCAAGATGGTAAGAGAAAGAGGAGTTTAGAATGGATGGGGGTTTCCCAGGAATAACTGGAGGTAGAGGCAATCAGAAGCCAAGAGAAGAGAGTTTCAAAAGGATGAGAGCACCCAGGCATGGTGGTGCACACCTGTAATCCCAGCACTCAGGAGGCCAAGACAAGAGGATCCTTGTAAGTTCAAGGCCAGTCTGGACTACATTAATAAATTTAAGGTCAGTGTCCAGTATATAGTGAGACCCTGTCTCAAAAAAAGAGCAACTAAGACCAATAAATAACTAGAAACATTTAGTAATTAGGAATGTATTGCCAAACTAAGTGAAAGAAATTTAAAGAGTCTAGTAAGGGTAGAAATCAGATTGTAGTCTATTGAGAGGCAAATGGGAAGGGAGGCAAAAGTGGAGACTATCCTTTCAAGAAGTTTGAAAGAGAAGAGAGGAGATAAAGATTGGATTTCAGAAGGTGGAAGGATGAACGCTGGGTCCCACGGTGGGGAGGGGGGATTCTGTGGGTGGGGAGGAGGATAATGAGAGATGATAGTTGCTAAATGGAATAACTGGTGAAGGGAGTGCAGAGAAAATGAGAGGTGGGGTCAAGGGCCTAGAGGAGGACTAGACTTGAAGTGAGAGAGAAGGGAACTGCTTGAATCTGGAGACAAGGTAGTGGGGGAAGGTATAGGTACACAGATTTATAGATTGGAGGAGGAAGAGAGTTGATGGGACTGGAACGGATGACTTTTCTTCTGTCAAACAGGAGATATGTAATTCTTCATTGAAGTACTTACTGAGCACTGTATCAGATGGCATAACAGAATGGCTGCAGCTCAGCCTAGTGTTGAGCTGCTTGAGACTAGCTTTGGCGATCATGCTTTAAAGCTCTCTGAATCTGGGCAAGGTGTTCAGTTTCTTTGAGGCCCAGTTCCCTCATCTGCAAAACAGGAATTTACATTGCTGCTATGTGGGTTAAATGTATTTTTATATACAAATCCTGTAAAACAGCACCCAAGCATTGGTGCCAGAGCTTAAGCATAAGAAGCTATGTGAAACACAGCCTCAACTCTTAGCAAAAGAACTCCATTATTTAGTTCCTTTTCTGCTGTTTGGGAGCAGTGCCATTCAAGAATCATTAAGCATTCCCAGATCTTTCCCTTTAAGCCAAGTAGAGAAATGTTTCCAAATGGCACAGCACCTTTGCATTTCCTTTGTTGTTCTGAAGTCTTTAATAAAATTTAGTGATAAACCAGAAAAGGATGAGTGTATTAGTTTCCCCCACGCTGGACACAGTGCTCTACATTCACAAAGAGAAAGGGTTTACTTTACCTTGTGGTTTTAGGAGATATAGTTCATGGTCAGCTGGCTCCAAGGCTGGAACATCATAGTGGAAGTGGTGGGAGGGTGTGGTGGAGCAAGGCTACTCCAATCATGGTGACTTGGGAATAGAAAGAGAATAAAACCAGAGAGGGGCAGGAAAGGACCACAAAGATACACAGGCCATGCCTACATGGTCAGCCCAGACACACCCAAGAGCGTCCTGTACTGATCTGGATGTCTTAATCCAATGAAGATGACATTTCAGCATTGATGTCTGCATAGCTGGGAGACTGTCACTCAGGCAGAGCCCTAACATAGAGATCTGAGCACAAATACCACAAACTTCAGCTCAAGTGGGGAAAGGACAGGAAGTCATGTGCTGGTCCTGAATAAGAGTAAGGTAGAAGCAGGGAGCTTAATTACTAGTATTAGCAAATCTGCTAATTAATTATTAGTATCTACTTAAGACTGTTAACAAGACCAGTGGTTCTTAGTGTGTGGTCTGGTCCCTTAGATCAGTGTCACTCAGCACTTAGAAATACCAGTTCTCAGGCCCAACTGTACACTCACCTGAATCAGGTACTACCTAGAAGCAGTTGGGCCCTGAGGAGCAGTCAGCCTAAAAAAGTAAATGATAAATTTCTTCAACTAAAATGAATACATAACATCTCACCAATCTCTGGCCCCAACAGTGTACAACATGATTTCAGAGATGTACTGAGGCCTGGAAACAATGTTCACTTTTCCAACTCCCTCACCCCTTCTCCAAGTGAAACAACTTGATCAGAGAACTTTCTTGAACTTAAAGCTATAGGATGACAATAAGGTCACTTAACAAAATGTCTCATGGAGTTCTGCTTATATGTTCTTAAAATAGCCCTATGGCCTGTTGTAGTATTGTTTGGATTTATAAATGTGAGCCCCACACAAGAAGGTATCTGTTTCCTTAAGTTTTTCTAAATCCTTGTGATTCACAAATTCCATAATTCTAGGATATTAAAGCTGAAAGAGACTTTAGAGTTCAATTTAAAAAAATAAAACGAATACACTGAGTGTATGCAGTGTACTCTCAGAAGGGAATCAATCTGGAGATCAAGCATCTGGCTCTGAGTACACATATACATGCCTGCCATGTGTATGTCATTACAAAAATGATACATTCTCCAATGGAGCACACACTGGTAAAGTTCTTTATATGTAAAAAAGTTTCTAATCAAAAAGTACATCTAAGCCGGGCATGGTGGCGCATGCCTGTAATCCCAGCACTCGGGAGGTTGAGGCAGGAGGATTGTTGTGAGTTCGAGACCAGCCTGAGCTACAAAGTGAGTTTAAGGCCAGCCTGAACTGCATAGTGAGACCCTGTCTCAAAAAGACCAAAAAAAAAAAAAAAAAAAAAAAAAAAAAAAAACAAAA
>PVKA01027719.1:16940-30307 GCA_004027165.1 Ctenomys sociabilis | reverse complement strand
GTGTGTGTGTGTGTGTGTGTGTGTGTGTTTTCTAATGTATTTTAGTACAGGGTCTATAGGGTCTCACTACACAGATCAGACTCATAGTGATTCTCCTGTTTTCAGCCTCTCAAGTGCTGGGATTACAGGCATGCACCAGCGCTTCCTGTCTCAATCCTTGTCTCAGTGAGCCCCCAGGATGGGCCTGGAACAGCAGGCTGGGGACCAAGCCCTGGCTGCTGAGCTCTGCCTAAGCAGGCCCGTTAGTCCGCTGAGCTATCGCCGGCCCTCAGTGCCTTCTTTTTAATGCAATATGTTGCTAATGATTGAAGAACTGCTCTCTTAAGGATGAAATACCTTTCATTAAAAGGACTGCAAAGTAAATTACATTTTTTTTTTCGTCAGAACCAGGGATTGAACTCAGGTCCTTGCACTTGCCAGGCAAGTACTTAGTCTACTGAGCTATCTCTCCAGCCCCAGTAATTTACATTTATGAAATACTTGTGGGTATATCTGTAATTTTTATTTGGCTAACTGTGAGAATCAACAAATGTTTACTAGATGCTTTTGTTTTAACCAACAGTACCTTCATTTAATAGTAAGAATATAAGCCGGGCATGGTAGCGCATGCCTGTAATCCCAGCACTCAGGAGGCTGAGGCAGGAGGATTGTTATGAGTTCGAGACCAGCCTGAGCTACAAAGTGAGCTTAAGGCCAGCCTGAACTGCATAGTGAGACCTTGTCTCAAAAAGACAAAAAAAAAAAAAAAATGAATATAAAAATATGACATTTTGAGCACAAGCTTCTATGGTTGTGCTTATATTTTATTTTATTTTTTTATTTTTTATTTTTTTTGTCTTTTTGAGACAGGGTCTCACTATGCAGTTCAGGCTGGCCTTAAGCTCACTTTGTAGCTCAGGCTGGTCTCGAACTCATACCAATCCTCCTGCCTCAGCCTCCCGAGTGCTGGGATTACAGGCGTGCGCCACCACGCCCGGGTTGTGCTTATATTTTAAACCATCCTTTATGTCTTGAGTGGAATTAGTTAGAAAAAAAAAAAAGTTGGAGACAGAGTCTCACTGAGTCCCTAAATTCCCTGAGCAGGGCTTGAATTTTCTACCTTTCTTTTCCAGATTTCCAGCTGTTGGGAATACTTACAAACATGCAACCAGCACACCCAACTTTAATCAACTTTAAATCAAGCTAAGATTTCTGGTAGGGGCTGGAGAGATAGCTCAGCAGTCTAAGCGCCTGCCTGGCAAGTACAAGGACCCAGGTTCGATCCTAGGTACCACATACCGTGCTGGCCGTAGAACCCCAGGTGTGATGTGCTAGCCACGGAAACCTATCATTCTGTGGCACACACCTGTAATCCCAGCACTGGGGAGGCTGAGACAGGAAGATCACTACAATTCCAAGCTGCATGTTGAGACCCTATACCAAATACATAGAATAAATAATCAAGATTTTTATTTTGGGGCCAGGGAGATGGCTCAGTGGAATAAGCACTTTCCTGCCAAGTGCAAGGGCTTGAGTTCAATCACTAGTTCTGAAAAAAAAAAAAAAAAAAAAAGATTTTTATTTATTCTCCACCTAGCTGTCAGTCAAAACCCTAAAGATCTGAAATCAGACTTTCTTTTCTCCTTGTGCCTGCTCAGATAAGAACTATCTAAGCATTCTCCTTATCAAAGGGGAAAACTCTTTCATGCCTCTTAGGCAGAAATCTCTTCCCTCACAGCAAACTTTGTCCTGTGTTCCTGATTGATTTGTTAGAAGACTTATTTGGGTCACCATCAAACAGGGCCTCTTTATTACAACAACTTGGCTGTAGCCTAATTAATAGAAAGAGAACAGGGCCTGGGAGATGGCTCAGTGGAATAAAAGCTTCCCTGGCAAGTACAAGGGCCTGAGTTCAATCCCCAGTTCTGCAAAAAATGAAGGAAGAGAAATGCCGCCTCCCGTATATCCCCATAGGGCAGAGAATTCCCAATTCTTTGGGGCCCTTTCTGTTTCTTCTCCAGGCACTGCCCACGCTTTGCCCAGCCTGGAGTGTCTCTGGGCCACTACTGAATGTGAATTTGGAATCAGGGTAGAGGCTGGAGGCGTGGCTCAGTGGCAGTGCCTTTTCTGGGCAGGTGTGAGCCCATGGGCTCAATCCCTAGCTTCACAGAGCGGAGGAGGAGAGAGGAAAGAAGGGGTTGTGTCATGGATAAGGACTGTTCTGACCAGAGGCCAGTTGGATTCTGCCCCAGGGAAGCACTGAAGTCTTCAACAAAGGATTTTGAAGAACGCTCCCCACCCACCATGCTTGGATAGGTCAAAGGGAAGGTGTCCTCCTATCCATGCCTCAGGCTCCTATGGGAGGGAGAAACCCCCTGGGGGGGCAGTGGGACCCTTGACTGCTCAGTTACCTGAGCTGGGAACCCCCCCAAGACTTTCAGGGCTCTGGAGGGGAATTTTCCCAGTGTTCTCCTGTGCCACCCCCTTCCCCGCCCAAGGTGGGGATTTGAGGGAATCTCTGTCACTTTTGCCTGCCCAGTATCCACCACGGAGGGGGGATGGAGGAACCAAGGCATGAATACAGCTAAGGCAGGGTCCCTGAGTGGACCATGAATCAGGGAGAACTGAGACCTGAATTTAAGAGAGAAGCTCTGCCAGGCATGGTGGCTCAGTCCTGTGTAAGGCCAGCAACTGGGAAGCTGAGGCAGGAGGATTTCTGTGAGTTTGAGGCCAGCCTGAACTATCTAGTGAGTTCAAGGCCAGCCTGAACTTCAAAGCAAGACCCTGTCTGAAAACTAATAAGAGAGAAGTCCAGGGTGAGTGAGGGAGTGTCACAAGGGCCTCCAGCCAGGTCTGCCCCACTTGGAGCCTGCATCCCAAAAGCTCCTTCTCCAGTAGCTTTGTATGGTGGTGCACCCCTGTCATCCTGACACTGGGAGGCTGAGACAGGAGGCACCTGTGTGTCTCCTGAACAAATGTGTGGAATCTTCTGTGTAAGACTTGACCTGATTTCCAAGCACTGCATGTGGGATGGATGCTTAGAAACAATGATATATTAAGGTTTCATTTTAACCCGCTTAGGACTACACGGTGCCTCTTGGTATTGATTTTTCCCTGTGTCGTGATAAATGTTTGCCAGCAGTCATTAGTATGTTGGTCCAGTGAAGTTTTATATTCTCAGTTTTAGTTATTTCTTACACCTCGCAGCATGCTCTACCCATTCAGTCTTTAAGTATTTGTTTGTTTGTTTGTTTTAGACTTTTTTAATTTTTCTTTTTTGCCTTTTTGAGACAAGATTTCACACTAGAGTTCAGGGTGGCCTTGAACTCACTTTGCAGCCCAGGTGCACCTTGAACTCACAGTGATCCTCATGCCTCAACCTCTGTGCACCTCCACACTCAGCCTGTAAAGGGTTTATTTTACAAACTATGCACCTGTAAGGTTTATTGGCAGTAAGAGCAATTAACAATCAAGCTAATTCATACCATAATATTGTAGAAAAAAAAAGAATTTGTTTCCATATTTTATCCATGAAAAACCTTCACTAGAGGCAGTTTCAAAGGATAATAATAATTTAAAAATGTAAACTATTGCTAAAAACAAGGCTGCGGCCAGTCATGGTGGTGCCTGCCTGTCATCCCAGCTCTTCAGAGCCTGAGGCGAGAGGACTGTTATGAGTCTGAGAACAACCTGGGCTACAGAGTGAGCTCAAGGCCAGCCTGAGCTGCACAGCCAGTGAGACCTTGTCTCAAAAAAATGACAAAGAAAAAAAAAAAAAAAAAAAAAAGGCTGGGCCAGTGACACATGCCAGTTACCCCAGCACTCAAGAGGCTGAGGCAGGAGCATTGCCAGGAATTTGAGGCCAGCCTAGGTAATGTAATGAGTTCAACCCAGCCTGAATAGCATAGTGAGACCCTGTCTCAAAAAATAAAGAAAAAAATGGAAACAGAAACAGTTCAAGCCCAGCCTAGCCAATGCAGCAACTTATCGAGGCCCTGTCTCAAAACAGAGACAGAGCTGCGGCTGCAGCTGTAGCTCAGTGCAAAGGTCCTAGGTTCCATCTCCAGTGCAAAAGCAAGGCTTCCTTTCCAGCTCAGCCTGGGTCTGGTGTCTACTGGAGCCTGGCTGGGCCTGGTTAGGCTAGGCAGGGGAGGTGAGACCCAGCAGTTAGCATCCACCAAGTCCAAGCTGGGGCTCCTAGGGCCCAGCGGAGCCTCTCCAGATGGCCAGAGCCCTCCAGCCAGCCGGCGATGGACTCTGGGCTCCTGGGAAAGGCCTGGCTCCATCGGGAAGGGGCAGGGCCTGGCAGGGCTGAGACTCCTTGGTCCTGTTCTTTTTCTCTGCACACTCCTTGTGCTTTGGAAACTGAGAAATATCAGGAACAGCATTTTCCACATTACTGTGTGTTATGAATGTTCCCGTTGGCCTAATTAGCACTTTAGCACGCCCACATGCGCACACACGTGCATGCACACACAGAGTACAGTATAGGGTTTGTTTGAGATCATTAGAGGAATCACAAAGGACATCGGCTCGGGGGAAAGGATACAGTTTGAGGCGCGAGGGGTTTTTAGTGAAGGTGGCTGAATCGCTAGCTCAGCTCACATGGATGGATGCCAGAGAAACTGTCGCTTCTGGTTGTGTGACCACCCACCAAGACAACACCAGACGCCTATGCAGAAGGTGCTCCAGGATGTGGGGTCCTCAGATTCCCCCACACTTCCTGAGGTTTACTGGGGCTGACCTGAGTGATGGCTAGGGGACATTGCCTCTCCAAACTCTCAGGTCCCAAAAGCCCAGGGCTAAAGCCTGCAGGCCCTGCTCCTGAAAGCCCACCAGATGCCCTGGGTGGCCAGTGTGTCTGGCCCAAAGGTGTGGTACAGGGGGAGTCGCTGTTCCTGGAGGTGGGAGTTTGAACCCAGGGCCTTCTCCTTGAGCTACAGTTCCAGACTTTTTTAAAAAATAGGGTCTCTGTCAATCCAGTTGTCTGATGGGATCTGCATGAAGTTAGCTGTGTCTATGTCCTTCTCCCACACAGTGCTATATGGTTACAGCACTTGTAGTAGTCAACTCCACCATCTTTATAAGCTGGTAAGCTTGGGAACCACCTGTTTATGTATTAATTTTTAATTACACTAGGTTTTTTTGTTTGTTTGTTTGTTTTGAACTGGGGATTGAACTCAGGCCCTTGCTCTTGCCAGGGAAGCACTTATTCTACTGAGTCATCTCCCCAGCCCCTACACCAGTTCTTGAAGGGGTATCTCCTCAGTCTTCTGATCTCTTTTCTCTTTAAAGAAAACAGGTAGAGAAATTAGTTTAGCCTTTTGCTTGCAATAAAAAGAATTCATTAGAAAGTGAATAAAAAAGGCAAGGCCTCACCAGGTCACTAATTTGCCCAGTTTGGGCTTGAACTTGTGAACTTCCTGCTTCAGCTTCCCAGAGCGCTGGGACTGCAGGTATGTGTCATACCAGCCTTGCCAATGCTCCTAAAGGGGATGACACATGGCTGGGTTTAAGGCTCAGTTCCTCCAGGCAGAGTTTGGAGACTCTGCCTCCTCCGGGGCTAGAGGCAGAGCCAGGTGAGGGTGGGGGAAGGAGGAGGAGCCCCCACCCCCATCCCAGAGCCAGGCCCAGACACCCACGCAAAAGACAGATGGCGCTTCACAGCCACTAGGAATTAAAACCTATTGATTTTCCCCATTAGCTAGAGAACACCATCAGAGTGCATTAAAACCAAGCAAAATACAAGCTCATGAATAATTAACATCTGCAAATGACAACCCTATGGGACCAAGGGAGGCAGAAGGGGGAGCCTAGAGGCCAGGGCCACCCTGGCCCTGTTTGACCCTCGACCACAGGGAACCACAGCCTTCCCTCCCCCCTTGCCCTTCTTCTTGTCCCCTCTTACTCTCTGTGCTCCCAGAGAACACCAGGTCAGGTGTACAAAGCCGGCAACCCAGTGGAGCACCAAGATCGGGAGTCAGCCCTGACGTGGGAGCTCAGGTCATGCTGACCCTGCCCAGCCCCTCTCCTGGTCCATCCCTTGCAAGGAGCAGGCCAGGTGGTCTCCAGCTGAACCCGCACACCCCAAACTCTAGTGAGGGGCAGAGACTATTCCAAAACCACATAACAAGTCTGCAGCAGAACCCTCACTAGAGTCTGGGCCCCTTGGCCCACCCCTGTCTATGGGGCCTCTTTGAACCCAAAGAAGAGCACCCCCTATAGGCATTGCAATTCAAGATTGCTAATGGGCCCAGTTAGAGAGAGGCAAAACCCTGTGCACTGTGGTGTGCGGCTGAAAGGCTTGGCAGGGGAGGGCCAGGACCGAAGGCCCCATCTCCTGCCTCCCAGTGTGCACTGCCTGAGCAAATGTGCAGGCTGTTCTGTCCCCAGCCACCTTTCCTTAGCAAGCAAGGCCAAACATGTCCTTCCAGCCAGTGGGACCCTTCCAAACTCCTTCTAGCTGGGAATAGTGGCACACCCCCCACAATCCCAGAAGCTGAGGCAGGAGCATCAAGAGTTCAAGGCCAGCTGGGCAGGGTGGCACAGGCCTGGAAGTCCAGCACTCAAGAGGCTGAGGCCAGAGGATTGCTGCATAGTCCTAGCCAGCCTGGGCTACACAGTGTGTCTGAGGCTACCCTGGACTGCACAACAAAACTCTGTCTCAGCAACCAAACAAGCAGACAGAGCCAAGCTCCCTGCCTCCCCTCCCCTCCAGACTCCCTTGCCCCCAGCTTTGATCCAGGCTTCCTTTGTCCATCCTCCTCTCCACCCACCTGTCCTGTCTTCCTGCCCAGTCCATCACCACGTCTACCACCGTGCACCGCCCACCCACTGTGCTCCTGAGCCTCTTGCTTGCTGCTCCCACCACCACGGGTGATGCCGTCCCAGGTGCCCCCAAAGGCCCCACCCACTGCCCCAGCTTAGAGCTTCTCCTGCGCCTCGCCTCACTGCCCCCAAATGCCAGCTCTCCTGAAACACCAGCTCGCTCCTGCCCTTGGCAGCTGCTGGTGGTCTTCCTGGCACATTCCCCCTCCACATCTACCCTCTCTTCCTCCTCCT
Source organism: Ctenomys sociabilis (assembly GCA_004027165.1). Lineage (NCBI taxonomy): Eukaryota > Metazoa > Chordata > Mammalia > Rodentia > Ctenomyidae > Ctenomys > Ctenomys sociabilis. The sequence goes on along the minus strand of PVKA01027719.1, from coordinate 23,266 downwards.
GCAGGTCACAGCTTCAGTGTCACCTCTGAGCTCTGCCCCGAACACCCTCACAGCCTGCCCTGGGCCTCTCACACCTCCCCTTCCCCTCCTGTTTCATTCCTTCCTAGCACATTTCATTATCTAAATTTATTTTTCCCTTTGTTCCCTGGAGGCACCATGGCAGTGAAAGGCTGGGCACGCTGCAATCAGCAGTAGAGGTGAGCGGGGCTGACACCCAGCCCCATCCTCTGTGCAAAGCGGTAGCTTTGGGGCTGCACCTGGCAAGAGGGGGAGCCATCCGATCCACACATCATCCCCCTCCCGGAAGTGGCCCCCTGCCATCCATAGCCGCTGCCCTGGGACCTGGTCCTGCCCAAGAGGTGCCCATGGAGAGTCCAAGCAGCCAGGGAGGTGGACCAAGACGTGGGTCACAGCACTGCAATCACAGATGGGAGGTAGCACTCTGGTCCCACCCAGGCAGCCAGGCCGTGGGCAGGGCAGACAGAAGATGGTCCTCGGCTGGCTCGCCGGGCTTGCCTGGCTCACTGTGGCCAGCCCGCCCCGCCTACTGGCCTCCCCAGTTCCAGCAGGGAAGGAGTTAAGCTCCGGGCTTCTCGAGTGAATATGGAGCTATTAATACCCACAGCCACGCCGCCTGAGCCCTCCAGAGCTGGAGAAAGGAGCAGGAGCCTGAGCGGAGCCACCTCCAGACCTGACTCCAGGGGCCAGAACTTTTCGGGGACAGCAGGAACGCTGGGCCACCCTCGCCTGCCCACACCCGCCTGTAGCTTCAGGTCTCATCCCCCTTTCCTGGAGGCCGCCCGTGCCACCCACCGTAGCACAGAACAAACTTTCTTAGGGAAGCCGCCTCCGTGCCCGCCAGCTGCGCAGGGAGGAGCTGGCTGCTGGTCAGACCGAAGGACAAGTGAGTCCTCTCATCAGGCCCGTCCTCCAAGTCACGCCTCTGCAAGACGGCAGCAGGAGAGCAGCGGAGGGGCTAGGAGGGCTCTGCCTGTGGCCACGAGGGGACATTGGTCCACCTGCCAGTCACCGTGGGTGACAGCGGCTAGGAGCCCCTTGAAGACAGAGCCACGGGCTCGTCCACCCACCGAGACAACGGGCAACCTGCGGGAGAAGGCACAGGTGGCAGGTGGGCGGGCGCGGGGCCCCGAGGCCGACAGGCTGCTGGCCCTGGCGCACACTGGCTCAGGAACCCCTGCGCCAGCCCAGGATGGCACTGCCGAGGTTGTGCCTAGCCGCCCCTGCCCCGTCCTGGAGTTACCTCCAGCCTGGCCCCTGGGCTGCACGGCTGACCATGTGCCAGCCTTCTGCCTGGTCTGCTTCCACAGGGCGGAGGAGGAGGAGCCGCTGGAGGAGGTCCCGCTGCAGAGGTCAGTGTCAGGGTGGGCAGCGGGCGCTGTAGGGCACGGCTCTTGAGCCAGGTACCACCTGGGACACCTGCGGGGGTACCATTCACTGCCACCTGCACCCTCCTGCTCAGGGCCTGGGCCTCGCACTGGTTGTCACCACAGCCCACACCCCAGCTCTCCCACTCTGCCCCATAGTGACTTTCCTGGTCTCCCCACCACCACTATGGCCCCGTCTCTCCCCTGTCAGTTCCCCCATGGCTCCCTGATCCCTGTGGGGTGAAGCCAAGACTAATGGGGCATTGAGGGTCTCCATGTCTGGCTGACAGCCCCACCTTGTCACCTGGCCGTCCCCTTGTCCTCCCTTCCTGACCTAGGCCTAACTACTTGCCAGGCCTCCTCCTCCAAGAAGGCCTTCTGGACACCCAGGCTCACCCGACCTTTTGCTACTGCACTGTCTTTGTTGCATTAACAAGTGAAACTGTGGCCGCGTGTATCTGTGTGTGTGTGTGTGTGTGTGTGTATGTAAGAGGGAAAAAACAGAGATGAAAAAGGTTTGTGTGGCTGTGTGACAGAGTATCTGGGAGTGACTGAGTGTGTGTGGAGCAGGTGTGGACGCCTATGATAGGAGAGGTCTATACGCAGGGCGGGTGGGGTTCACGCTGGAGAGACTCCACAGATCCTTTCCCCAGCTCTTCCTGCCCGGCACCTCCCTCGGGGAAACCTGGCTCCAGCCGAGTGCATTATCCCTGCTGTGACCACAGGCTCTGGGAGAGGATGGACAATCTGACAGGGGTCACCTCTGCCGCAGCCTGGCCACCCACGCCGCCCTCACCACCTGAGTCAGCACTGCCAGGCAGGAACAGGCAGGTGCAAGGCCATGCCAGGTCCTCACCAGGCTCCTTGCAGGCCAGGAGGGCATAGTGTGGCTCCTGAAGCTAGGACTATGTCTCTCCCTGGCTGTGTGGAGCCAGGCTCTATCACTTCCCCTCTGTGGGCCTCCCTCTCCTCCTCTGTGAAATGGGAGGGTGCTGCCTGCTGAAGTCCTCAGCTTACCACATGGTCCAGAGCACCGGGAACAGAAGCCCAAGCTCCAGCCTCTCAGGGTCCTAGCCTGGTAGCAGAGACAGAGTAGAAGACAGGTGATCTGGGCACAAAGTGATGGGTATCACAGAGCAAGCATGGACAGCTCTCCTGCGGGAGCTCAGGAGACCTCCCTGGCAGTAGAGAGGCTCCCCCAGGGTACCCTGCTCCTGGGACTCACCTCAGTAAAACTATGCAGACTTCCCTTCCACTGGCCGCCCTCCATCAGCCAGGCTGCCTACAACGCCCCACCAGGCCAGGCACAATGGCACATACCTGGATCCCAGCTACTGTGGAGGCTGAAGCAGGAGGACCACAAATTGGAGTGCATCCTAAGCAAATTACTAAGGCCCTGTCCCAAGGCACAATTCTAAAAAGGGCTGGGGGTGCAGCCTGGTGGTAGAGTGCTTGCATAGCACATAGAAGGCCTTGGGTTGAGCAACCAACTCCCTAAAGAGCAAAAGGATGAGAGGGTGAGGCAAAGCCTCACAAGCAGCAGGGACAGCAGGGGAGCACTGAGACTCCGTGTATGAAGAGGACTTTGGATGGGGAGGTGGAGGTGAGGACAGCAGGGAGAGCAGGATCAGTGTCACGGTGGCCTTGGCTGCTAGTGAGCCAAGGGCTGGGTCCGCAGGCCAAGGAGCAAGTGTGGGGAGGGCTGCGAGCCAGACGGGGCGGGCAGGAGATGCTAGGAAGTCAGGGGCAGGAGTGCTTCCGGAAATGCAAAGCCGGTGCTCACAGCAGAACCACTGTTTTCATAGCAGGAGCACAGAGCGCTTGTTGAACGACTGAGTGAGCGAGTGTGATGCAGACAGGGCCCTGCACTCCCCCGCGTGGCTGTGGAAGGCACATGCCCCCACGCCCTGCCTCGGCTAGCAGGTCTTCCAGGGGGAACATGAGCAACATCAGTTTCCCCAGCTAGAAACTCAGCAAGCAAGTATTTGTGAAGCCCCAGAGCAAGGCTGGCATGGGTCTTGGATCAGGCAGCTGGGAAAGTGCACCCCTCTTTCTCTTCCTCTACCTCTCACATTTGACTTTGGGGTCCCCTCCATAGGAGAGGTCCCTCTGCCTCCAGCCCCAGGGTAGGGCAGGCTGTGTTTACAGGAGGCAGTGTCCTTCCTAACTGGTGGCCTCTGGCCCTTTAAGGCCTAGGGAGGGGAGATAGCCAGGCTGGGCAGAGACACTGACCACAGGTGCCAGGTGGTGAAGCTAAAAATACTGAGTGGTGTGGCTTCCCAGGCTGCGGGAGGCAGGCAGAGCAGGCTGCCAGGGTGGGCGAAAGGCTCCGGAGTGACCTCTGCTGCTGGAGGAGGGGTACAGGGCGGTGAGGCACGCGAGGTCATCTTAGGGACTTGGGGGGACACTGTGGCTGCCCCCACAGGCCCTACCCACCTCTTCCAACCTTTCTTCAGCCCCTGGAAGGTGCCAGGATTCGGCCTTAAGGAGGCAGCTGCCACATTCAGCAAGCTGGGGCAGATGGATCCTGCCGCATCCGCCTCTGTGTGGCCCTGGGGAAGTTATTTCTTTTCTTTGGGCCTCCATAAGATGAAAGTAAGATGAAAGCGTTGGGCTTTCTCCAGTACCTGTTGGGACAGAAAGGACATGAGGGGAGCAGGCAGCCGCTCAGTTGTGAGCTCCACACGCTTTCCCTGAGGCCTCCTAAGGCCAGCGGCTGAGCTCAGATGCCCAGGGGTTCACGGGGACCAGGGAGCCCTCCACGAGCACGCTCGTGATGGGCCATGCCCAAGGTGGAAGTCAGGCCCCCTCAGCCTCTGTTGTAGGTTGGCCTGAGTTTGATAAAAACATCAGGGCGAGCTTTAGAACTTTATCTATGGGGCACTCACCAGCCACGTGCAAGGGGTGTTTTGTAGTATCCATTAAGGGAAGGCCAGTGCCTGTAACAAGAGGCCTTGACATTGAGTGGCTCTGCCCAGTGGAAGCGTCTGTCCACCTTTGTGAAGTCCACACCATGGGATCTTTCCGGGATCCAGGCTCCTCCCATCCTGGGATTCAGTCATACCCAGGCCTCAGCATCCGCAGCCAGATCCTCTGCATCCAGTCAGCTGACAGAGAAGGGAGAGAATGTGGACCTCGTGCAAGGTGTTGACAGGCCAAAGCTGGAGAGGGCCTCGTTCCTTTCTGCCAGCGCAGCCAACACAGCTCCTGGCAAGGTGCGATGGTTCTGTTTAATTGTGTCCTCTTGGTTGGCTTGGGCGCTGCCCCGGGGGAGTGGTGAACCACACCTCTGGGTGCATGGAGTGGATTCCAAAGTGGTGACCTTGGGCTCTGCCCCTTTCCTCTCCAGCATGTTCTCCTGCTCTGATTCCCTGTTGCCATGAACTAAGTGGCTTCGCTCCACCCACCACTCCCTGCACCATGAGCTGCTGCTGTGGACAGCATTAAACCTCCCCTTCTCTAAATTATAGGTGTCGGCCATTGTGTCCCCAGAGACAGAAAAGCTGATCAATACATGGGGGAGGGGAGGGAAGGTAGTCCGAGGTGGAGATGAGGTCGGGTGGTGCATGGGAACCCACCTGTACATCACAGCTGTCCACTGTGCTCCTTCATCTGTTTGTTCCCATCGTGCAAGTCAGCAGGCTAGCCCTGGAAACTAGACGGTGAGGGTGTCTCGGGGAGCTCATATCTAACGAGGGAGCTAGATGAAGTGCAAATGAGCAAACAGACCCCATGCTCAGGGCGCAGAGCTCACTGTAAGGAAATAAGCAGGGATGGCAGAGGTGATGCCCACTTTGCATAAGGCAACCAGGGAGAGGAGGGACAGTTCACTGGCAACAGGAAGGAGCTAGCTAGGGGTCAGAGAGGGCAAAGGATCAGAGGCAAGCAAGGACTGATAAACCAGCACGGGAACATGGGGTGGCAGAGGGACAGGCTGGGTCCTTTGGGCTGGTTGGCCATGTGGAGGAGCATGACTTTATTTTATAGGATTGGGAAGGTTTTGGAAGCTTTCAAGTAGGGGGAGTGTTTTTTTTTTTTTTTTTTGTTTGTTTGTTTCTTTTTGTCTTTTTGAGACAGGGTCTCACTATGCAGTTCAGGCTGTCCTTAAGCTCACTTTGTAGCTCAGGCTGGTCTCGAACTCACAACAATCCTCCTGCCTCAGCCTCCCAGTGCTGGGATTACCGGCATACGCCACCATGCCCAGCTCAACCATAGTGTTTCAATCAAGATCTTTAGGAAGTGACTGGATTAGATGAGGTCATTAGGGTGCAGCCCCCATGGTTGAATCTTTGTGGCTTTACAAAGAGAGGGACAGAGGCCACACAGACCCAGGCAGGTGCAGTGCCTCCTAGCATGACGTGATATAGCTTGGGGGACCTTCATCAGTGCCTCGGCAAGGCCAGCTAATTTCCCGCCTCCAAATTTTGGAGCTAAACAAACCTCTTTATAAAATATTCTGGCCTCTGGTGTTTCATTATAGTAATGAAAATCTATCCAGCAAAACTTTCTGAGCATATTTAGGAGGTAAAATTCACAGAATCTATTCATGAGGTAGAGGAAAGGAGGGCAGGTCAGGGTTGAATGTATACATGGATAGCGGGAAGACTTAAGGGAAGAGGCGTTGTGAGAAATCCAAGAATCCTGCCACCCGGCAGGGGATTGGCTCAGCCGAAGAGTATTTGCCTGGCAAGTATGATGCCCTGGGTTCAATTCCCAGCAATACACACACACACACACACACACACACACACACACACACACACACGTATTAGTCATCTTTCCTTTACTGTGACAAAATCCCTGAGGTAATTAATGTATACGGGCCCAGGGAGATAGCTCAGTAGAATACATGCTTGCCTGGCAAGTGCAGGGTCCTGAGTTCAATCCCTGGTTCTGAAAAAAAAAAAAAATCAATGTACAAGGAGGAAATATTTCTTTTGG
>PVKA01027719.1:0-16840 GCA_004027165.1 Ctenomys sociabilis | reverse complement strand
GGCGGCTGGGAAGCATTGAGACACAGAGAGAGAGAACCAGGATCCCAGGGTCCCCTCACGGACATGCTCCCAGGGGCCTCACTTCCTCCTGCTGAGCCCACCCCTCAAGGCTCCACCGCCTCCCAACAGTGGCACAGGACGAAGCCAAACCTTTACTCTATGAGGAGGGGATGCTGAAAACCTGAACCGTAGCGAAGTAGAGAATTTTCCAGGGAAGATGTTGATGAGGACTTGGTCCTGAGAGGCTGGAGCTCAGAGGAGGAATCTCACAGCTGGTCCCAGAGGGTCGCAGTGCTCCACATAGAGATGGGGTTTGAAAGCCTTGGAGTCAACTGGAGAAAGAATAGGCCCTAGCCTACAGCCCTGAGGGACAGCCCGCTCCTGAGGCCATGGAGAGAAGGGGCCGCTGGGACAGTAGGAAGAAACCAGCGGCCTGTGCAGTCCTGAGAACCAAGAGAAGACTCTAGGAGAGAGGGGGTTGCTGGATTAAAAGATGCTGAACAAGACTGGGCATGGTGGGTGCACCTGTAATCTCAGCACCTGGGAGGCTGAACACAGGATGATCACTATGAGTCCAATCTGTGTAGTGAGACCTGTAGACCCTGTACTAAAAAATGCATTAAAAAAAAAAAAAAGATGCTGAACAATCCAGGAAACTGAGAATAGGTTTAGTGACACAGAAGTTGAAAGTGACTTGGATATGAACATTGTCGCGAAGGCGCAGAGACAGCAGCAGGTCTGGGGGTGACTCCTGGTCAGAGACCGTGTTCTAAGCACACTTTTCAGTTTCCTGTGTCCCATGCAAAAAGACTGAAAGGATTTCTTTAAGGCATATGTGCTAGGTAGGTTTCTATCACTATACTGAAATGCCTGAGACAGCCTATACGGAGAAAGGCTGCCAGAAAAGGCTGCCTCTGCCTCCGTTTTGGAGATGGCAGTCTGCGATCAGTCAGCCTCTCTGCTTTGGGCTTGTGGCAAGGTGGCACATCCTGCGGGCACACATGGCAAAGCCAAACTGCTCGCCCCCCTCCAGGAAGCAAAAGCCGAACAGGGGACTCCTTCAGGAGTCTGCCTTCTAAAGAGTCCACTATCCCACCCCAGTGTCACCCCACTGGGGATCCAGCCTCAGAGCCTCCGAGGAGAATTCCAGATCTAACCAACTATAATCTTTATTTATTTTAGTTTTTAAATTCTTTATTTATTTCATACAGGGTCTCACTATACAGCTTGGACTCATAGTGATCCTCCTGTCTCAGCTTCCCCAGTGCTAGGATTACAGGCATGTGCCACCATGCCCGGTTTTGGTAGCTCACCAGGCGCGCCCAGGGTTCCAGAGCTGACACTGCATACAGTACCAGGGATTGAACCGGGGTCCTTGCGCTTGCCAGGCAGGTGCTTAGACCGCCGAACTACCTCCCCACCCCCTTGTTGTCTATTGCTTCCATAACAAATTACCACAAATTCAGCTTCCTAAAACTACACGACCGTGTTATCAAAACCAATATCCTGCACTAAAACCAAAATGCTGGTTGGATGCTCTTTCTCAGAAAGCTTTCCAGAAGTCAGAGAGAATCCATCTCCTTGATTTTTCCAGCTTCCCTGAAGTAATCGTGACTGCTCCCCCACACCCAACCTCTTCAGCAAGGTAGCGTCTCTCTGGCCCCTCTGGCCACAGCTAGGGGCACTTGACAACACTGCTGTCTAATCCGTATCTCGGCCCATTTCCTGCTGCTATACCAGAATCCCCGAGACTGGGTGATTCTAAGGAGCCTCATTCCTTAGAGCGAGCCTGCAGGAGGCTTCACCCCCACTAGGCCCCAACCCCCAGGAATTAACTTCCCACCCTGAATTTGGGGGAACCCATTCAAATCAGAGCAGCTGGCTTCACCTGAGTAATCCAGAATAATCTTCCCATCTCGAGGTCTTTAACCTTAATCACATTTTCAAGGTCTCTCTTCCGTGCTGTGGGAGGTGGCATAGTCACAAATTCTGGGATTGGGATGGCGTCGGTCTGCCCACCACAGTGCCCTCCGGCAGGAATTTGCCAATGGCGCTTAGGACCCTGGAAGACAGAGCGGCGCTGGGAATCGATTTAACAGACCCCCCGGTCTGCTCCTCCGGAAAACCTGAGAGTAGACGGAGCCAACGACTGCCTTGGTTTACCCCACAAATCACCCACAAAGTGCCAGCACTAACGGAAATGAGGGGAAAGCTGGGGCTTAAAACACGTGGATTATTTTAAGAAGGGCTTTAGTCCTCAGATGTCCTCCCCTGCAGCACAGCCAGGCCTGCCCCCTGCACCCCTCGGACACTGCGGCTTTACTTTCCCTGGAGGACAAAACAGAGGCTCTGAACATGGGCGCGGGGCAGAGCGGGACGGATCTTCTCCCACAAGGGAATTTTATGAATGCTGCAGCCAGAAAGTGGAAGGCTCTGGCCACACCCCTCTTGCCTCCTCCCCCCTTTTTTCCCCAAAGCAGTGAGACTAGGGCCCACACCCAGAGAGACCAAGGAGGCTCTAGGGTTGCCTGACTCCAGCTCAGAAAGTAAGAATAAGAGTAGGGAGTGGTGGTGCACGCTTGCAATCGCTGCCCTCGGGAGGCTGAGGCAGGAGGATCTTTTGGAGTTAGTTCCAGACCAGCCTAAGCTACAAACTGAGCTCAAGGCCAACTTGAACTGCATAGCAAGACCCTGTCTCAAAAAAAAAAAAAAAAAAAAAAAAGTAAAAGTGCAAGGGCCTGAGTTCAATCCCCAGTTACACACACACACACACACACACACACACACACACACACAAAGGAACAGTATTTGTTTTCTCTTTTCTCTTTGTTCTAAATTTCCTTTTCCCCCTATGGTTTCTGAGTCCTCCAAGTTCCTTTCTCCCGTGCATCTTAATTTAGCCTTTTTTCCTCTTTTGTCCTGTGCTGGGCGTGCTACCCAGGCAGGCCCCCCTGCACTTGCGCTCCCCAGTGATCTACTCCCAGCTCTAGCTCTTTTACCTCAGGGTCTTGCAACCAGGCACCCAATGCTGTGAGGACCTCCTAGGACCCCAGGCCAGAGCCCTTGTCTGTCAGCACCATCCTCCCTGCACGCACAAGCCCGATTTTATAAACTGAGGCGCAGCTTACTTACAGGAAAATGTGCAGGTTTTCAGTGACGAGTCTAACAGGCCTTGACAGGTGTACACACCTGCGCAAGCCACCGCCTCAGCCACGGCTGGGACACGGCTCTCTGCAGAAAAGTCAAAGTTCCTCCTCCCACGCAGCACGCTGTGAGTTCCACTGATGTCTGAAATCTCCAAAGTCTGTGTTCCCTTCAGCAGCATAAATACTGAGATCTCTGATTGAGAAAAAGCAGTACATAAGCGCTTCCCTGGCAGGCTCAGGGGCCTAAGTTCAATCCCTAGCTCCACAAGAAAAAAAAGAAAAAATGTTACATAAGAGATAGAATTAAAATATGTGGGGAAAATAGGATTTGGATGAAATAGAAAATGCCAGGAATAAAACCCTTAAAAATGCTATTACTGGGGCTGGGGATATAGCTCAGTAGAATAAGCACTTGCTTGAGAAGCACAAGGGTCTGAGTTCAATCCCCACTTAGTATCTAGTCAAAACCATGGTGAATGTTTTATTTGTCTGTTTATTTATTTGTACTAGGGATCAAACTCAGGACCTTGAGTTTGCCAGGTAGGTGCTTAAGCCGCTAAGCTGTCTTCCTGGCAAATGTTTGATTTTTTTTTAATTGTTCATTTTTTTATTAAAATTTTTTAAAAATAACATTTATTTAGCAACTCATAAATGTTTACATATAAAATATTCAATAATACTCAGAGTAAGAGATAGTTGTTCATTTTCTGATTGACCTCAGATAATTCTTTTTTTTTAATTTTATTTTGATTAATACGTTGTACATCATTATCTTCTTAGTGGTTATCCATAATATAAGAAGCAGACAGGATATCCTGTCCAGACACTATACATTTCTGGTGGATGGTTAAGACCAAGATAAAGCAAGACCTTTATAACATGAAATGTAACTTTTGTATCAGGTAAGGTCAGTCAGGTACCCTCAGGGTTTATCCTGTAACCCTGTACCTCACTCTGTAGATCCCTTGTCATTGTCAGTCACGTGGATGAGTCACAGCCATTGCTTGACCAATTTGCTCTCTGTGGAAGCCTGAGAGAAAGTTTTCTCTCCTTGTGACTCTCCTTAGGTACACTATACATCATCGATCGCATTCCTCTGTGGCCCCATAATCTCCTTGATTAGAAAATTTGGGGCACAACTGAGTTCCATGATGTTACAGTACAGGTTCTCCTATATCCTGAGTCTTCACTGACCTTGAAAGGCTAGGGCCAAAATGTTGGCTGACCTTGCAGCCTTTCCTTTTCTCCAATTTTTGATCTGCAAGCTTAGGTTGTTAACCATCCAGAAGACAAGCTTATTATTACCCTGCAATCTATGAAATTTTAAAAATGTAGGACAGTAAAAGATACAAAGCTGTTAATCCCCCTCAAAATATTCTCCTTGGGGCTGGTAAGATAACTCAAATGACTAAGCACAGCTTAGGTGAGCACAGGGCCTGGTGTTTGATCCCCAGTACAGCATGCCGTACCACCCCTAGAACCCTGGGTGTGCCACGCTAGCCACCAAGACGGGGCGTGGTGGCGCACTCCTATAATCCCAGCACTGAGGAGGCTGAGACAGGAGGACCACTATAGGTCCAAGATGTATAGTGAGACCCTGTACCAAACACATTTTATTTTATTTTATTTTATTTTATTTTATTTTATTTTATTTTGTCTTTTTGAGACAGGGTCTCACTATGCAGTTCAGGCTGGCCTTAAACTCACTTTATAGCCTAGGCTGGTCTCGAACTCACAACAATCCTCCTGCCTCAGCCTCCCAAGTGCTGGGATTACAGGCATGCGCCACCACGCCCGGCTTCAAACACATTTTAAAAAAAGAGAAAAAAAAAAAAAATATATATATATATATATATTCTCCTTGTTTTGGACTCACCCATATCCCCGACACTTTCAGAAGAAGCTTTGCAGTCCTTTTCTGTCAGTGTCTTAATTGTCCTATCATAGCTGCCCTGATGGCCTGAGTAGATTTACAAGCTTCATGCCCACCTTGACTTTGGAGAAAAGCCAGGAGTTAACAGATGGTAGAGCCAGTGAATAAGGAGGGTGAGAGGACACATTGTCACACTTTATTTTGTTTTGATTTACGTAGAGTCTCGCTATGCAGCTCTGACTCATAACGAAGGATCCTCCTGTCTCACCCTCCCCAGCACTGGGATTACAGGTGTGCACCACCACAACTGGTCTCTGGCTGGCATGGCATGCCCAGGGTTCCAGGGCTGGCATGGCGCGCGGTACTGGGGGTCAAACTCGGGTCTTTGTGCTTGTCAGGCAGGTGCTTATGCCACTGAGCTCTCTCCTCTACCCAGGCCTGCCTTTCTATGGATGTTCATTTGCAGCAGCATTGCCTGTTTTATGTTTACTTATTTATCTGGTTCCAGGAATCAAACTCAGGATCTTGTGTTTGCCAGACAGGTGCTTATGCCACTGAGCTATCTTCTCGGCTCTGCATTTCTTTTAATCACACCTGAAAAAGGCAGGAAAAAAAGACTTTCAGAACCATTTCAGAAAGTGGCAGGAACAGGGCTGGCCAAATAGCTCAGCAGATTAAAGTGTGTCTGTAAGCAGGCACAGGGGCCAGGGGTTCAATCCCTGGGCCTACCATGGGCTGCACTGAGATGGCAATTGAGCCTGGGTGTGGTGGCACATGCCAGTAATCCCAGCTCTTGGGAGGCTATAAACTGATGAATCACTACGAGTCCAATCTAGTAGTGACACCCTGAACATCTTGTACACCCTTTCCTAAAATACAAAAAAAAGAAAGAAAGAACATGGCAAGAACAATGGGAAAATTGTGCCCAAACTGGGGATTATTTGGTGAGGGATTAGTGATGATGCAGATTTTACTATAATCAATATTGTTTATTTCAATCCTTCCTCATATACTCAGCAGTGTTAGAAAACACATTCCTGGGGCTGGGGAGATGGCTCAGTAAATAAGTACTTCCCTGGCAAGCAAAGGGGCTGAGTTCAATCCCCCGTTCTGCCAAAAAAGAAAGAAAGAGAGAAAACATACTCCTGCTGGGTGAGGCAGTGCACACCTGAACCTGGGAGGCTGAAGCAGGAGGATCCCTGCAAGTGTGAAGCCAGGTTGGGCTGCATAGTGAGTTCAGGGCCAGCATGGACTACATAGCGAGACCTTATCTCAAAAAGACAAAAAACTCTTTAGATAATAACGAAAAGGGCTGGAGAGACATATCAGTGGCCTAAGCCCCTGCCTGGCAAGCACAAGGTCCCTAGTTCAGTCCCCAGGACTTAAGAAAAAAAAAGAAAAGAAAAAAGAAAAAGAAACTCTGGTTCTTAAGAAATTAATAATAATAATGAAAAATAAAAATCAGCAAATACATCTAGAAGAGACCGGGCAGGCGGCGCACACCTGCAATCCCAGCTGTGCCGAGAACAGGAGAATCACTACAAGTGTCAGCTGCGTAGTAAGACCCTCTACTAAATACAAAAAGAGGAAGAAAAATGCAGCCGGAAAGGGAAATCCAGCGCCTCTGTTTTTCAGATAAGTTTTGTTGAAACAGTAACAGGTCAAGCCTACTAGAGCTATTGGACAGGAACTTTAGACCCGCTGATTAAAGGCTCCCTAATTTCCCTTCCTGGAAGCCCTGGTGACCACAGAACTGACTTCTATGAATGTGACTATTTTTGCTAGCACATGTGCAGTCTTTGGCATTTGTCTTCCTGCGCTGGCTGGTCTCACTTTTCACGGTATCCTCAAGTTTTAACCTTGCAGGGTGTCAGAAACTGCAGAACTTCTCTTTGTCTGAAGGTGTCAGAGCATGTTTTTTTGGTTTTTTTTTTTTTCTTTGTATGTATTTGTAGCAGGGTCTCACCACACAGCTCGGACTCTTGGGGCCCCTCCTGTCCCAGCCACCGCAGTGCTGGGATTACAGATGTGCGCCATCATTCAGGGGCTTGGTGGCCAGCTCAGCGTGCCCAGGGGGCGAGGCCGGCAGGGCCTGCGGGACGGGGGATCAAACCCTGGCCCTTGTGCTTGCCTAAGCGGGCGCTTCGTCCATGAGCTATCTCACCAGTGACACATTGCATCATTGCCCATGAGTCCCACGTTTTCTATATATAGTCAGACGTTCGGCTTTGCTCCCACAAAGTATTGTAACTGGCCCTGCAAGGAACAGCGCACCACTAATACTGCTTGTAAATCCTAATTTCAGTGTTTTGGATTCAACTGGGATGGCTGGGTTATATAATAATCCTGTTTTTATGTTTACCTTTTTTCTGTGGTACCAGGGATTGAACTCAGGACCCTGTGCTTGCCAAGCAAGTGCTTATTCTACTGTTTATTTTTGTGCTACCAGAGATCCAACCCAGGGCCTTGGGCATGCTAGGCAAGCTCTCTGAGTTACATCTCCAGAGCTTTTTAGTTTATTTTGCCCAAAGGAGCTTTTTTTGGTCTTATTTTTACTATTTTCTTTTTTGGAACCGAGAATCGAACTCTGGACCTCGCGCTTGCTAGGCAGGCGCTGCGCCACTGAGCTACATCCCCGGCCCTTTAGTTTATTTTGAAAAAAAGTTTCACTGGATTGTCCAGGCTGGCCTTGAACTTGCTATGCTCCTGAGTAGCTGGGATCAAAGGCCTGTGCCATACTTTGGCTTCTACTTTTAACACTTTTTTTTTTTTTTTTTTTTTTTTTGGTCTTTTGAGACATGGTCTCTGCTATACAGGTCAGCTTGGCCTTCAATTCACTATGTAGCCCAGGCTGTTCTTAAACTTGAAGCAATCATCCTGCTTCAGCCTCCCAAGTGCTGGGATTACAGACACGTGATGCCACTCCTGGCTATTTTTAATATTTTGACCAACTGCTACACTGATCTCCTTTGCATCTGTACCATTTCAGGTGAGCATCAACCTTGTGCAAAGCCCCCAGCTCTTCCAAGTCCTTGCTGACCCTTACCTTTTGGAAGGTTTTATTTGTTTTGTCTTGGTTTTCTTGTTGTAGTGGTGACTATAATTTGTTTATTTTCTTGATCAGAATCATCGCAAGGAGTATGAAGTGCTAGCTCCTTGGAGTGGATTTTCTTTGTTTCTTTTTTTAATATTGTGTGACTCTGGGGGTTGAACCCAGGACCTTCACACTGAGCTACTTCCCCAGTCTTGTTTATTCATTTTGTAACAGGGTCTCATTGAGTCCCCAGGCTGGCCTTGAACTTGCACTGCTCCTGCCTCAGCCTCCCGAGTGCTGGGAGCACCGTGTTTTGCTTTGCATGTCCCTCAAGAGCACTGTTTTGTTTCTGTCCTTGAGACAGGGTCTTACTATGCAGGTCAGGCTGGCTTTGATCTCACTATATAGCCCAGGCTGTCTCAAACTCACAGCAGTCCTCCTGCCTCACCTTCCTGTGTGCTGGGATTCCAGGCATGTGCCAACACACCTGACTGTTGAGCATTTAAAAAAAAAAAAAAAACATGCTGGTGATTTGTATGTCTTTTTGGAGAAATGTCTGTTCACATCTTTAGTCCATTTCTTTCTTTCTTTTTTTAATATTTTATTTATTTGTTACAGGGTCTCACTATGCAGCTTGGATTTGTAGTGATCCTCCTGTGTCAGCCTCCCCAGTGCTGGGATTACAGGCGTGTACCACCACGCCCAGTTTTGCTGGACAGCTGGGCCCAGCATGGCATCCAAGGAGGGTGGTCAAACCTGTATCTTTGAGCTTGCCGGGCAGGTGCTTACACCACCGAGCTATCTCCCCATCTCCCTTAAAACCATTTCTAACTGGATTATTAGGGTTTGGTTTGGCATTTGGGTTATAGGAGTTTGTCATGTATTCTGGAGATTTTTTGTTTTTTGTTTTCGTTTTTTTGAGACAGGCTCTTGCCATGCTGTTCCGGCTGCCTGGAGTTCATTTTATAGCCCACGCTGGTCTTGAACTGCCAGTGATCCTCTTGCCTCAGCCTCCCGAGTGCTGGGATTGCAGGCATGCACTATTCCCCCCATCTTGAAATTAACTCTTAATCAGATGTATGCTTTGCAAACAGTTCCCTAACTGGCCCTTTGCGCTTCTGTGGAAACAACCACAGGGCCCTTCAGCAGGCATAGCCACGTGATGGCACGCTGCTTGACAAGGAGAGGGGCTGCTAGTTCCCCAAAAGACAGGGAGGAGCCTTAAATCTGTAGGACATCTTGGAAAATCCCAAGTAGAGACTGACAGTATGCTGGCCAGGGGCTCGAGGGGCAGAAGGAGGAACGGAAGCTGGGGTGAAACCCTCCCAGGGAGTACTGCAACAGGGGACCTGTGACGTCATGACTCGTCCAGGCCCACAGAGCTAAGGGCATGGAGGGAGCCCTGTATAAACAAGGAATTTGCACAAATCGTAGTGTATCAGCGTTGGCTTATGGAGCCTCAAGCAAGATGTGAACAGAGGAAGACACCGCAGGGACCGGAAGGGAGTAGGTGACAAAACTGAAAAGCGTCTCCACAGCAGATTATGTCACTTTCTGCTCAGTTATTCTGTAAACCTAAAACCACCTTGAAAAATACGAAGTCAATTACAAAAAGGAAAAGGCGGGGGTAGGGGAGGAGTCGTGGCAGCGTACACAGAGCGGTAAATAGCGGTTCCACACCCGGGAAATGTCACCGATCTTACCAACGTTGTAAGCCGTGCTGTGCTGGTCGGGGGGCTGGGGGATGGGGTAGGCCTGGAGTAAAGTAGCTAAATCCCCACTTCCAAAGGGGAGGGGTGTCCATGCATTGGTGGTTCAGTGGTAGAATTCTCGCCTGCCAAAGGGGAGGCGGGAGCCAAAGATAAGGTGAGAGGCTGAGGAAGAAAAAGCAAGGTAAACATGTGCTGTAACTGACAGGCTGTCCTTGGGTACTGGGGGATACAGGCAGCCATAGTGACCCATATTTGGGGTCCCGGCTTCCAGGGTGACTGAGGCAGGAGGATCAGTCCAGGAGCGGGAGACCAGCCTGGGCAACAGCAAGATTCCATCTCAGAATAGCAAAAAACAGAAGTGGAAAATGGTATTTAGGATGTGGTGGCAGCTGGGGGCTGTGGAGGGAGAGCCAGAGCCTTCAGAGAGAGGAAAGGTGGGAAGGAACCACCTGGCTACACTGGTGGGGTCTCCGGTCCTGGGGGAGACTCCTCAGGCAGTGCTCGGCTTGAGACACCCTGGAGAAAGCCTCGGTCAGGCAAGCAGTGGGGCTCTGGGGCGGGCGCATCCCTCTGAGACCCGCCCCGGAGCAGCTCAGAGCTTGATGGTGCCCGGCAGACGGTAGCCAGGAGAGTGCCGAGGCCGGACGGGTGGGCACCTGGAGGCCGCACGGGTGGGTACCTGGAGGCTGCAGTGTCACAGTGTGGACCCAAGGCAGCGATGGGACAAGCAATCTCAGAGGGTAAATCCCAGCGCTCCAGGAGGCCAAAGAAGGAGGGCTGCAGGTTCAAATCCAGCCTGGGCAACTTAGTGATTTAGGAAGACGCTCCCTCAAAATAAAAACTAAAAAGGTTGGGAATGTAACTCGGCACGAAGGGCGTGGGCTCAACGCCCAGCGCTGCAAAAAATTAAAATAAACTAAGATGTGATCAATTGTAATTTAATTTTAAAATCCCACACAACGAATGTGTACGAAGGGGGAGAGGCTACAGGTCTGTCTTGCGCTGCGCAAGCTGGCCACGAGAGGGCGCGCGGCGCTCACATATGCTTTGCATCTTTTTCTGACTTCTGTGTCCAAAGTTTAAATTAGATCCCCGAGTGTGTTGAACTCCAGCTCCCTACTTCCGAGTTGTGTGGCCTTGGGCAGATTTCCCAGAGGCTCTGTGCCCAGCAGACCCACCTCTTTTTTTTTTTTTTTTTTTTTTTGGACGGAACCGGGGATTGAGCTCAGGTCCCTGCAAGCGCTTACTCCACTGAGCCATCTCACCGGCCCCTCCCATCTGGCCACCGGCCTTTCCCTCCTCCCTGGTACCCAGGTAGCCAGTGGCAGCCCTTGCCTGGCCACCACAGCAACTCTGGGGCCACATCACCACCCGGTGACCCCAGGGCTCAATGGGGTGCTCTTTCCAGTGGGCTTCCTAATTGCTTCTCCTGGCTCCTGCCCCAGGCCAACCAACAGCCTAGCCATCAGGCCACCACAAGATACCTCTGTCTGTGCTTCTGGCTTTGCTGGCGGGCATGGAGACCCCCACAAGTATAGCCTCTGTCCTATCGTGGAGTGAGTTTTCAAAATAGTTTGCTCATAGTTCAAAAATCAGAGCATTCTCTCCTAGTATGAAAATTCCCAGTTTCCCTGGAAGCGCTAAGATACCAAGTCCATGAGGTAAGTGGACCGCAGCAGAGAGGAGAAACCCACTCCTGGGCCAAAGGTTTCTGGAGACCCCGTTCCTGGAAGGCCAGGTCCCCAACTTGCTGTACCCACTGGGCCCCTGGAGGTCTCAGCCTGTGACCCCGTGTAGGGAAACATGTGCTGAAGCAGGCACACGGAAACTTTTCCTCACTGTGGGTGCTGTGCTCCGACAGGCAAGAGGGCAGAGACGGGGGATGGCCCAGAAATGGGAGAAGGGGCACAGTGTCCTAGGGGCCAGGATGGAGGGAGCTGCCCAGAGCAAGGACTTTGGGGCTGGGCCTCCTTCACCAGTGGTCTCCTTTGCCTCCCATCCCTGCCCAGATGTCTGTAAGGGCTGTTGGCCAGGCACCTGTTGTGGCTTGGATATGAGACTTGGGAGTGGAGAGCTGGTCCGCAAGGCAGCAGTGATGAGAGCTGGGGCTTTAAGAAGGTGACTGGGTCACCAGGGCTCTGACTTCATCGATGTACTAATCCATGGATGGGGTCATAATTTTTTTTTTTTTTTTTTTGTCTTTTTGAGACAGGGTCTCACTATGCAGTTCAGGCTGGCCTTAAGCTCACTTTGTAGCTCAGGCTGGTCTCGAACTCACAACAATCCTCCTGCCTCAGCCTCCCGAGTGCTGGGATTATAGGCCTGCGCCACCACGCCCGGCTTTGGGGTCATAATTTGATGACAGGACTGACCAGGTGGTAGTATGTGGGACCTTTATGAAAGGCAGGGCCCTGGGACCTGACCTTAGGGACTATCTCTTGTCCTGGCCTCATCCTCTCTGGATCTCTCTCTCTCTCTCTCTCTCTCTCTCTCTCTCTCTCTCTCTCTCTCTCTCTCTCTCTCTCTCTCTCTCCCTCTCTCTCTTTCCCCTGCTGCCCCCTTCCCCTTTCCTCTGCTGCCTCTTTCCACCTGGCTCTTTCTGCCCCTTTCCACACAACTAAAGGCAGTGGAGCCAGCCAACCATGAACTGAAACCTCAGAAGTCCTGAGCCAAAATAAATCTCTCTTTAAAGCTCATGGCCTCTGGTATTTCATCATAGTAACAGAGAGCTGACTAATACAGCAGCCAAATTGACATGGCCTGGCTACTTCTCCCCATGCCCACTCCTACCCCGGGTCCCAGCCACTACTTTCTCTTACCTGAGCAGCAGCCTCCTTGCTGGTCTCCCTGTTTCTCCCTTCCCTGCACAGCCCGCTCCCGTTTCCCATCAGGCTCAGGGAGAGTGTTAATCCGTAAGGCACTACCCCGCCGCGGCTCAGGACTTTTCCATGGTTCTCACCTCACTCAGCCAAAGCCAAGGCCTTGCCATGGCCCTAGAGGAACTGTCTCGTCACTTCTGTCTCTTCCCATGCTCCCCAACCTCGTGGGTCTCTTCTCTGTCCCTGCACACCCCAAGCGCAGTGGCCATGGGGCCTTGGCACGGCTGCCTGGCTCCCTGAATCTGCTCAGCTCCCTCCTCTGTCTCCTCAGGCTCTGCTCAGATGTCCCCACTGCCCTGTGCCACTCCTCCACCTCCTCCATCCTCTGAAATGGAATCACTTCTTCTGTTTATCATCTCCCTTCAACATCGGAGGCTCCATGAGGGCAGGGAGTTTCCTGCTGTGTTCACTACAAACAATGCTTAGCACACAGGAGAGCTGCTAAATATTTAGAGATTGGGGTGGAGTGCAGTAACAGAATGCTTGCCTCCCCTATGTGGGATGCTGGGTTTGGGCTTCAGTAGCCTAAATAAATAAATATTTGGCAATTGAATGAATCCATTTACAAACACATACACTGAGGAGAATAGCAGTACCAGGCACACAGGCTCTCTTTGAGGCCTCCTGCACAGGCAGGGCAGGCCATCTTAAATGCTCTGTGGGTGGGACTTGATTGCTTTTTTCTATTTTTTTTGGTGTAGGGTCTCACTATGCATGCAGCCCACATTCATAGTGATCTTCCTGCTTTTTGCCTCCCATGTGCTGGGATTACAGGCGTGCGCCACCACGCCCGGATTGCATCGATGGCTCAGCGCACCCAAAGGTGGGGCCGGCGCGGCTTGGGGAACCAAGGATCGAACACTGATCCCTGCGCTTACCTAAGCAAGCGCTTAGTCCGCTGAGCTATACCGCCGGCCCTTGTGGGTGGGACTTGAAATCCTCAATCAGTTTGTCTCTGACACTATGAGCGGACTCTGACAGCACCGCGAGCAGCCACAGCCCTGCCACCTGCCTGTACAGGGCCTCCACACCTTCTGCCCTGCCCACTGAGAAGGACCGTGGCTGG
The DNA here is from genome assembly GCA_004027165.1 of Ctenomys sociabilis. Classification (NCBI taxonomy): domain Eukaryota; kingdom Metazoa; phylum Chordata; class Mammalia; order Rodentia; family Ctenomyidae; genus Ctenomys; species Ctenomys sociabilis. The sequence continues at coordinate 3,130 of PVKA01027719.1, read as the reverse complement.
GTAAGCAGCACAGTGACCATGGCATCTGCTGGACTCTGCACGTGCCACGCTAGTATCCCCAAGCCCAAGACAGCATGATATTAAATAGGAAATAAAACCACCAAGGCAGGCTATGAGAGCTGAGGAGAACTCTGCTTTCTAAATAAGGAGCTGCACACTGTAACTCTCAGGGATTCCTGTGTAACTGGCCCCGTGTCACATGTCACAGATGTGAGGTGTGAGCCCTCTCCATGGAGACTTTATTGTTGTTACTTAGGACCACACAATGACCAGCAGGAGAAAAATCTTTATGTCCCTGGGACATTTGATGGCCCTGGAGGTGGCTGGGTCTGCGGTGTGAGTGGCAGGACCTTACCTTCCTTCCTGGCCCTTGCTTGTCACTCCCACTTGGGATGGGAGCTTGTAGGCCTTTGTTCCAGTGATGACAGAAAGGGTGGGTGTCTTTGCAGACTGAAATGGGGACGGGGCAGGTTTGGACAGCCACCACGGTCCTTGCCCTGATATCTGCACTGTTGAAACCACTCTTCCTGAGAAGAGTCCCAGGTCAGGGCAGCTTTGACTTCACCCCAGAATTTAACCTGCAAGACGGGGTGACAAGGGACCAGGCTGCAGTGGTGACTTGAGGCTCAGTAGCTCTGGAAAGGGCTCCAGATCTTGGCGGCAAGTTCACTCTAGGCCCTGGAGGTGGCAGCAGCCTCTGACGGCTGCAATAGAACTTGGGAATGGCTGCAATAACCTTGTACCCCTGTGGCGGCCGCAGGCCCTGCTGCCACTGGGAGGCCCAGGTGTCTCCTCCCTCTCTCTCCGCCCTGGCTAAGCCCATTTCTCCCCAGCCACCAGAATTCAAGCCCTTCTTTGGGATGCACTTAATTAGCCAAGCTCATTAACTCCCACAAGGCTTCTCCTCCCTTCCTAATTAACTCACTTAATTAGAGCTTGAGGCCTGACTCCGCCCAGCCCCCTCCTCGCCGCCTCTGCCCACCCCTGTAGGCCCCTGGTTCAGCCACACTGCTACCCAGCTGCCTCTGAGAAGGCTGAGGCCCAGGCTCCTCTGTGTCCTTCCATCCAGGGACAGCCGGATAGCGGACCTCCACACAGGACAGGCAGGAATGGGAGTGGGGACAGGGTGGAGGATGGGAGAAGCTGGAAACTTGGTCTGCTGGGCAGGCAAACAGGTTGGGACCTGGACTCCAAGGTCCAAAGGAGTCTGAGTCCCAGCAAATACGTGGGCTTCAGCCAACTTCCAAGCCCCCATGTCTCTGAGGCCAGGACAGGGAAGTGCCTGCACAGCAGGGTCTTGTGGGGCTCTAAGGAGTGCACTTAGTGTAAGGAGACACTCAGAGCCCTGCCAGTGGGCATCTGTGCTTGGAGCAAGGCAGCAGAGGGGACAGCCGGAGGTGTGTCCCTCAAGATGCGTGGTGCCAGCTGCGGCTAGGCAGAGGGGCTGCCAAGCAGCTGCTGCCTGCCCTGGACACTAGGCCTGGAGGAGGTCAAGGGACAGCAGGTGAGGATTCAGGACAGTGTCCCATTTCTAGTTCAGTGGGAAAGGAGACTGGCCTTGTTAGTTCAGGGCCTCTGGGCTCCGTGCCTGTTTCCCACCCTGGGAAAAGGGCCTCACCTTGTGGAAGTCCCCAGCATATCCTAGATGCCTAATCAATGTCTACAGTGACTTAAAAAACATTTGGAAAAAAAATTGAAAGGAGTTTCTTGGTAGCCACCATTTGGCTTCTCTGGGACCCGAGCAAAGAAAGTGTGCTGACAGCAGGCAAGGAACAGGGCAAACTTCAGGCAGGACTCACCAGAGTGGAGGAAAATACGGGCTCAAAGACAAGGAAAAAAAAAGAGTATTTGGTCGACCCTGTTGTCCCAGCACCTTCACACCGTGGATGACTATGAATGGATGATTAAATGAATGAATGATAGATGAATGAGTCAGTGAGAGAATGAATGAATGAGTGACTGAATGAGTGACTGAATCATGAGTGAATGAATGAGCAAATGAATGAGTGAATGAATGAGTGATTGAACGACTGAATGAGACAGTGAATAATGAATGGATGAGAAAATGAGTGAATGAATAAGCAAATGAATGAGTGAACGAATAGCCAGTGACTAAGCAAATGAATGAGCGAGTGAATGAGTGAATGAATGAATGAATGAATGCTTTGGTCCGGAGGTTCTCGGAGTTCCAAGAAAAAGAAGTCCTGCATGGCACCTAGGCAGCTGCTGCTTCTCCACTGTGCACCCACCCAGCTCCTCCATGGCCCCAAGCATGGCCATCTGCAGGGCAGGAGCTGGACCCTGTGGATTCAAAACTCCTAGCTTAGGCAGATTGAGGTCCCAGGGAACCCCCTTACAAAGCTGGGAGTGCTGAGGAAATGGAGAATGCAAAAATAGAAACTGTGGGGCACATGAAGAATGTTTTAACTTTACTCCTGCATTTTAAAAACATGCATTTACACCTAGAATGGAGGTGTGGGGTTATAAGTAACCAGAGACCCAAGGCTCAGGTTTAAACATGAAAGAGATGTTGCAGAGTTGCAGAACTAGAAGTCTGGAGCCGTCAAGTGTGGCTGGACCACGAGGCTCTAGTGCTGTTGGCTCTGAGGGTCTCTGCCTCTTGGCTCTGCTGTCCGCCAGGCTGGCTTCATCTTTCCAGTTTCCCTGGTGGCGGCAGTGTCAGGCTTCCATCCTTCACCCTTCCTGGTGCTGCTGATGAAGGCATCCAGCTTATCCTGCTTGGGACCCTGGTCAAGGGTGGGTGCTGGGACACAAGAATACCCCTAGGGTTGAACTGGTGAGGACTCCCCTTTCTCTGGCAGCACACCCCCACTGGAGCCCTCAGAAGTCAGGGCATGAGGGTGCCCAAGGAGAAAACTGGGGTCCTGTTCCAGAATGTGCAGGAGGGATCCTGAGTAACAGTACTTTCCCTCAGCTGGCCTCTAAGGCGCCATGCCAGGCCCAGGGCTCTGATCCAAGTGCCAGGCATTTGTGCCAGGCTCTGCCAGTTCCCCACCCACATGTCCACAGGACCCTTCCCAATCTCTTTGTTTGTTTGTTTGTTTGAGACAGGGTCTTGCTATGCAGCTCAGGCTGGCTTTGAGCTCACTTTGTAGCCCAGGCTGGTCTC
>PVKA01027718.1:0-30207 GCA_004027165.1 Ctenomys sociabilis | reverse complement strand
TTTTTTTTTTTTTTTTTTTTTTTTTTTTTTTTTTTTTTTTTTTTTTTTTGTCTTTTTGAGACAGGGTCTCGCTATGCAGTTCAGGCTGGCTTTAAGCTCACTTTGTAGCTCAGGCTGGTCTCGAACTCACAACAATCCTCCTGCCTCAGCCTCCCGAGTGCTGGGATTACAGGCATGCGCCACCACGCCCGGCTCGGCCACAACATGTTTGATCACCTATACCAGGGTAATTATTTTTCCCCCAGTGCTGGGTATTGAACCTAGAGCCTCACACCCACTAGATAAGGATTCTGGCACTGAATTCAATTCCCATAGGGTGATACTTTAACTTACTTTTGCAGGTACTGAGGACTAAACCCAGGATTTCACACTGAGCTACAACCTCAGTCATTCTAACGTTTTAATTTTGAGACAGTCTCATTAAGTCATTAAATTTTCTGGGTTTAGCTCAAACTTGCAAAGATAATGTAAGAGAAGTAGACTAGGAACTAAATGAAAAAAAATTCAACAGATTAGTCAAACTGTACTGAACGTTAATCCCAGCTGTCATCCTGAATTTTAAGTGAGATGAGTTAGCTTCCTACTATGACTTTTTCAGCAAAAATTTGGGTTCATGTACTAAAAAGATTAATGGAATTGATGTAAGGTTGATGTCCCTTTAAGTAAATATGCAAGCTAAAACTTTAATTCATGAGGGACAATATCTTTAATGATCATGTGAAGTGCAGGCTAAAGGAAAGGGCAGTACAACTAGGAGCCCTAGGAAAGGTAAAAAGTATCTAAAGTGAAATAAATATAGTTTCTGTGATCTGGATGAATTTGCAGAAATCTACCCAGCTACAGGATATTAGAGGCCAGAGAAAATGCTTATTATGTACATCCTAACAGATTCTTACCAACACCTGATTTGATTAATCGGAGCCCTAAAGCTCACCTGGCATGTAACAGCCAATGTATGACAGATTTGGGTCTTTCCAGTTCGGAATTCTCCAAACATCTCTGTGATAGATCCAGTCTCAATTCCACCTAGAAGAGCAATAGGAGGTACTTCTTAATACAAGGGTTTACACACTATAATCACAGAAATGTTCTTGGAACCCATTAGAAATATATTTACATAAGCTGGAAATCCAATTTCCAACAAGCAATTATTTGGTAAAAAATTATTCTTGTTTGGGAGGCAGTGTTTCAAGGCTGACCTCAAATTTGCAATGATTCTCCTGTCTCAGCCTTCCAAGTGCTAGGATTATAGGCATGTGCCACCACTCTCAGCTCTCACAAAAACTTTAAAAAAAAATATTTTTAAATAATTATAGATACAGAAATTTATAAAGAAGGAAATATGCACTCTTTACCTGGCTTGCCTCAATGTGAACATCCTGCATAGGTACCATACAGTATCTATCAGACTGCTGATATAAGTACAATCTAAAGGGTTTGTTTAGACTTCTCCAGTTATACATGCACTCATATGTGCAGATGTACAGTTCTGGGCAATTTTATCTAATGTGTACCTTCAAATACCTACCACAATATTCAAGATTCAGAACTGCCCCATCCCATGTTATTTAAAAGCAGCCATTTAGAAGTATGATTGTAGCTGGGTGCAGTGGTGCACACCTGTAATCCCAAAACTTAGCAGGAGGATCCTTGCAAGTTAAGAGACCAGGCTGGGCTACAAAGTAAGCTCAAGGCCAGCCTTTAACTGCGTTATCACCTTGTCTCTGTCTGTCTCTCTCTCACACACACATACACACTGGATGTATCTTATATACCTGGTATTGTGCTATGTGTTCTTTGAGACAGGTCTCAGTTTATAGATCAGGCTGGCCTTGATCTTGTGATCCTACTGCCTCAACTTCTGCTGTTGGGATTAAAAGTATGCACATCTGTAACTATTTACTTCTTTGTTTTTCCAGTTGTTTTTTCTATTCTTTTTAACAGTACTAGGAATTGAATTCAGGACCCTAGGCTTGCCAAGAAAGTGCTAATTTTACTGAGCTATCTCCCCAGCCCCATTTCTTTATTTTTGTTGAGTGTTTTTCTTGAACTCATGGTATTCCATACCTCTAAGAGGGAAAGAAGCTAAATGATTAGTGTTAGGGCTTGTGTCTAGATGTCCCTCCAAAACGTCACTTGCTTATAGGTGGGACTTTTCAGATAATCAGATAATGGTTGGGTGCATGGGTGGGTGTGTATATATGTATGTGTGAACTAAATTAGTCCACTGATTTAGCACAGTTCTGGGTGTGGCACTAAGCAACAGGCTTGTAGCCTGGGTGACACAAAAAGGAAAGAGGCTCACTGCTTTGTGGCTTGCTGCTTCCTACTGCCACAACTGTTTCTCCTCTACCATGTCTTCTTGATTGGAGCCAGCTGAGTATACACTGAACCTCTGTGTATACTTCAGCTCACAAACAGCTAAAATAAACCTTTCTTTCTTTTTTTTCCCTGGAACTGGGATTGAACTCAGGCTCTTAATCTTGCCAGGGAAGTGCTTATTTTATTGAGCTATCTCCCCTGCCCCAAACCTTTCTGATAGGTCAGGATTCAACGTTTCCCAGGCACCTTGCCCCAAACACTCTCTTTCTTGGTTTCTGAAGCACCCTGCCCCCAAACTCTCTCGCCCTTAGCTCTATGTACAGGCAAACCCAAACTGCAGAACATATCCACCTGACTTTGACCTGGGCAAGCAATGATGAAACTCTCCTTTGTTATAGTTAAAGGTCCCCCACAGACCAGGTAGCCTGACAAGATTAGTTCTCCCTCAGCTGTTCAAGCCCATGATCACCCTCCATAAAAGATTCTATAGTCTCCTGTGCCCACTATATTTGCTGCTGTCTTGGTCTACTAGACAGACAGCCTGCTTGATGTCCCCAATAAATTTTCTACTCACGTCAGAATGCCTGGTCTGGTCTATTGTGTGGATTTATACCTAACACTTTCCTTTTTTTTAATCTTCAGGTGTTGGGTTTTTCTTTTCTTTTTTTTTTTTTTTTTTTTTTGGTGGAACCGGGGATTAAACACAGGGCCTTGCACTTGCCAAGGAAGTGCTTATTTTGAGCCTTCTCCCTGACTCCAGGCGTTGGGTATTTTGTTCCAGCAACAGAAAAGTAACTCAGATAATTAGATAAAGAACTCAATCTACGTTCGTAAGAATTAAGACAGCTATGCTTCCAATAGTTTAAAAACATTAATTTTCCTTACAGTCTGAAGATTAGTGTGTCTTACACAATTAGTAGTAGTCACATATAGTGTGGGGGGTAGAAGTACAGCACAATTGTAGAGCAAAAAAAGGACCTTCAATCACAAGTTTACATACACACTTTTTTATTTAAATAATGTATTTGGTACAGAGTCTTATTATGGACATTGGACATGTAGTGATCCTCCTATTTTCAGCCTCCCCAGCACTGGGATTACTGTGTGCCACTACGCCTGGACTTGGTAGCTCGTTCAGCATGCCTGAGGATGAGGCCGGGGGGGAACTGAACCCTTGTCCTTGCGCTTGCCTAAGCAGGCACTTAAGCTGCTGAACTTCCTTGCCAGCCTGAAAACTAAAAAATTAATCTGCAGATAATTTTAACATTTCCTAAATCCTGTCTGGGGGCTGGGGAGATGGCTCAGTAGAATAAGTGCTTGCCTGGCAAGCCCAAGGGCCTGAATTCAATTCCTGGTTCCAATTCAATCCCCGGTTTCGCAAAAAAAAAGAAAGTCAGGTTTGATCCTGTAGCAGTCTTACTCCTTCAATGTGAATACTCTCATCTTTCAGTCATATCTAATATGTAAATTTTACTCAAAGATTTGTTTTCTTCTGTGACCAGAATATATGGAATACTTTACAACATGACAATAAAGGATAATTATACCTTGAAGAAGTTTGTCGAGCTCTTTGGACCCAGTGGTAATCTGTATGATCTCTGATCGCCTTTGATGGAATTCAGTTGCAGTGGTAAAACCCATTGGAACTAATTTCGCTGCCTCAGCCTGGGGAAAATAAACGTTAAAGCAATAAAATACAAGTTGAGTAGTAATCCTTGCAAGTTGAGATGCTTGCAACCAGATTTTTTCTTTTTTCTTGTCTTTTTGAGACAGGTCTCACTATACAGTTCAGTGGCCTTAAACTCACTTTGTAGCTCAGGCTGGTTTTAAACTCACAACAATCCTCCTGCCTCAGCCTCCTAAGTGCTGGGATTATAGGCATGCGCCACCACGCCTGGCTTATTTTTCTTTTTGAGACAGTGTCTCACTATGTAGTTCAGGCTGGCCTCAAACTTTAGTCGATCCTCCTGTCTCAGCCTTCCAGGTGAGATAATTAGATAAAGAACTCAATCTACGTTCTTTATTATTGAGTTCTTTATCTAATTATCTGAGATTTTGGTTGTACAGTACCATGTCCCAAATTTTAGAATTGTTGTATAGGATCTACCCACTGAACAATCTTAATCCAAAAAGTTCCAAAATCTTAACCTTTAACTATCACATTAGTGCTCAAAAAATCTGGAGAAGCCAGATGTGGTAATGCACGCCTGTAGTCCCAGCACTAGGAAGGGATTATGATAGAAGGTTTGCTGCAATTTCGAGGCCAGCATAGGCTACAAAGTGAGTTTAAGAGCAACCTGAACTGCATAGGAAAACCCTGTCTAAAGAAAAAAAATGAGCCATTTGGATTTTAGCATTTTAAATTAGTGATGATCATCTCAAATCAATAAGAGAACCAAGGAAGAGAAAATGTCTAATAAAATTAGCCGGGCGTGGTGGTGCGTGCCTGTAATCCCAGCACTTGGGAAGCTAAGAAAGGAAGATTGTTGTGAGTTCGAGACCAGCCTGAGCTACAAAGTGAGTTTGAGGCCAGCTTGAACTGCACAGTGAGACCCTGTCACCAAAAAATAAATAAATAAAAATCAAATCAAATCAAATCAAATCCCAGCACCTTGTAGGCTTTCACAGAGGATCTGTATGATTTGAAGCTAGCCTAGGCTACATTTAGTTCAAGGTCAGCCTGGAGCTTGGGCATATAGCTCAGTGGCATAGCACCTTCCTGGATTCCTGGTACCGAAAAAGAGAAAAGCCCAGCCTGAACTACATATAATAAGATCCTGTTTCAAAAAAACAAAACAACAACAACAAAAAAAAACCCCACAGCACAATAAAACAGAACAAAATAAAACAAAAAGCCAGCTTGGGCTACATAGTGAGTTCAAGACCAGCCTAAAGTACACAGAGATTTCATAAAGGTTTTTTTTTGTTTGATCCCAAACATAAAGAACAATTTAACTCAGATTTCATAAAGGTTTTTTTTTTTGGATGTCCCTAGGCACTGAATCCAGGGATTCACCCATGCTACACAAGATCAATTTTTAAACTGCCAAACTAAGTACAGAGCAAGCATATAGATTTTATTTATTCATTTTTTTTTTTTTTGAGACAGGGTCTCACTATGCAGTTCAGGCTGGCCTTAAGCTCACTTTGTAGCTCAGGCTGGTCTCAAACTCACAACAATCCTCCTGCCTCAGCCTCCCAAGTGCTGGGATTACAGGCCTGCGCCACCACGCCCAGCTTTTTATTTTTACAGATTAAAATAATACAAAACACAAGTTAATGAAATAGACAACAAATGAAGCGAAATAATGTCTTTTTTCCCCTCCCCTTTCCCTTCCTTCTTGAGATGGATTACTATACAGTGCAGGCTGATCTTGAGCTCTCTTTGTAGCCCAGACTGGCCTCAAATTCTCTCAACTATCCTCCTGCCTCAGCCTCCCTAGTGCTAGGATTACAGCCATTGTGCCACCACACCCAGCTTGAAGCCAGTAATTTATTGAAAAAAGTCACACTCTTTTCCTCCTGGTCTGTGTGAGGATCCTTTGCCATCATGAATGACATAGTAACTATCTGAACCGGAAGTTCATGAGCAGTCGACTTCTTCAAAGGAAACAAATGGCCATTGATGTCTTTCACCCTGGGAAAGCAACAGTACCTAAGACAGAAATTCGGGAAAAACTCACCAAAATGTTCAAGACCACACCAGATGTTATTTTTGTGTTAGGATTCAGAACCCATTTTGGTGGTGGCAAGACAACTGACTGACTGGCTTTGATTTATAAATCATCATAATGATTTATGATTCCCTGGGTTATGTGAAGAAAAATGACCCCAAACATAAACTTGCAAGACACAGCCTGTATGAGAAGAAAAAGACCTCAAGAAAGCAGCAGAAGGAACGCAAGAACAGAATGAAGAAAGAGGGGCACCACAAAGGCTAACGTTGGTGCTGGCAAAAAGAAATAAAGTGGCAGTGAGCTAGAGATTGGAGAACAGCCAAAGGAGCAGAGATTCTGCAGTGCCTGTCTGCAGTGACTGTGACTTTTCACGAGAGGATTTAATAAACTGTAAAACTTAAAAAGAAAAAAGTCACACTTACCTACATTAACTAATAAAAAAAAAGCCCAAAACTAGTAAAGTCAGGACTCAATAGAGCAGATATTACTGTTAATCTCATAGAAATAAAAAGAATTTAATTATAAAGGGACTACTTTGAACAATTCTGTGTCAACAAATTAGGTAACTTATAAATATAATTTACTGCTGAGTTGAATGGTTGTTAAGAAATACAAATCTTGGGACAGGAGAGATGGCTCAGTAGAATAAGTGCTTGCCTGGCCCTGAGTTCAATCCCTGATTCCACAAAAAAAAAAAAAAAAAAAAAAAAAAGGAAATAAAAATCTTATACAAGTCTTGCCCAGTGTGGTGACATATGCTTGTGATTCCAGCACTTGAGGGGCTGAGTGAGGTAGGAGGATCATCATTTTCAGGCCAGCTTGGGCTACACAGTGAGTTCGAGACCTGCCTACACTACACTGTTAGAAACTGTCTTAAGATAAACAAAACACAATTCTTTCTCTATAATGTTCCAATGCTACCAATGCTTTCTCTCAATGGTTCCTATTTTCAAATTCAAATGAATTATTTTCAATCTGCCAATAGTTTCAAAGTCATGTCCCATTTTACCCCCCTGTATACTTGAGCATTCTTCTTTTATTGTAGCATTCTCTATCACTTGTCAAGTTTTTCCAGTCTCTCAATCTTAATTTGTATTCTACTTTATTCAAGTCCCCCTTTCCACCTGAGATCCTCATTCCCCGGGCTGAGGATGTAGCTCACTGTTACATGCAGTGTACTGACCATGTACAAGGTTAGGGCTTGATATATGCACATATAAATAATAGAAATCCTCATTTGTTTTCCAAACAAGACTGTGTACTCTACCCTGGAACCCCAGGCAAGCTCCTGCACCAAATAAATAATTTTTCTTTATAAAAACGACTATGATCCTAGGCTTCTATTTTTCTGTATTCCTTCACTCAGTATTTGAACTGAAGACACTATAGATTCTGTTTTTTTTCTCCTTTCCTCTTTGTTGATACTGGGGATTGAACCCAGATAGCTATACGATGAGCTTTTCCATTTTTAAAATTTTTATTTTGAGACAGGCTCATTTGGTCAGTCAGGCTGTCATTAAAACTTGTAATTCTCCTGCCTCAGCCCCTGAGTAGCTGGGATTCAGCATGTACCATCATGTCTGGCTAGAATCTTGCACCTGCTGAATTAATTTACAATATTTCTGGTTATTTTTTTGGCACCAGGAATTGAACTCAGGACCTTACGTGTGCCAGGCAGGCACTGTGGCTGCTGAGCTATATACCTTGCCCTGTTTCTGGGTTACTTTGTTTATGTTTTTAATTTTTTGGCAGAACTGGGGATTGAACTCATGCCCTTGCACTTGCCAGGGAAGTGCTTATTTTACTGAGCCATCTCCCTGGCCCCTGCAGGCACTTTAGACCGCTGAGCTATCTTTCTGGCCCTGAATTTTTCTTAAAACAGTATCACTGTGTGTGTAGTTTAGGCTGGCCTTGGAATTCACTATGTAGCCTGAAATCATAATACACACAAAAAAACAAAGATACATGTCTATATCACTTTTAGTTAGACACATATTTATGAATTCAAAATAACTGACATGATTTCTACAACTGAGATCTGATAGGGTATAAGTGAAGGTCCAGCCACCAACTGTTCAGACATAGAAACTGATGCCCCTAGAGTGATACCAAGTATACCTTAGGGACCTCAACTGGTTTAGTCAATATTACAATCTTTCAGTGAAGTATTAGGGAATTCCAACTTTTATTTAAAATTAAGCCACCACTTCAACACTTGTTTGAGAAATCGAATAAATGCTAACTTGGTCTGGGGAGATAGCTCATGGTCTAAGTGCCTGCCTGGCGAGCACAAGGACCTGGGTTCAATCTTTGGTACTGCATGCTGCACCGGCCCTGGAACTCTGGCTACCGAAACCAGGCATGATGGAGCATACCTGTAATCCCAGTGGTGGGTAGGTTGAGACAGGAAGATCACTATGAGCTGCATAGTAAGACCCTGTACCAAATAATAAACAGATTTTTTTAAAAAACTGCTAACTTCATACTTAACTGGAGAGCAATATCTTTATTCTTTGGGCTTAAATTTAAGAATTACAGCTTTTAAGCACTGACTGATTTGACAGATTAGTGGTAGATAAGTATCTGAAGTAACAGCTCTGCCAATGCTTAAGTTCAACACTCAGAGCCAGCCAAATAGCTCAGTGGATTAAAATACCTGGTTAGGCAGACAGAAGGGTAGTTCAATCCCCCTGGGCTGCTGACCCAGCCCTGCACCCAGCGCTCTGAGACAGTGGAGCATGGTAGCCCAGGACTGTAATCCGAGCACTTGGTAAGCTTTAAACAGCAGGATGACTATGAGTCCGAGCTACCCAATGAGACCCTGTACACCGTCCTAAATACAAAAAAAAAAGTTCAACACTCTTAGTTTAGGACTATAAAGTCAGCAACATCTGGAGGTAATTCTTGCCATTTAGGCACTGTGGGAGGCAGAGGCAGACAGACTGCAAATTGGAGCCCAGCCTGAGCAACTTAATGAGATTGTGTTCCAAAAGCTGGAGACAGGACTGAGTGTGAATGAAAAGACTTTGAGGTTGGGTTCAACCTCAATTACATTCTTTTTCTTTTTTTGTCTTTTTGAGACAGGGTCTCACTATGCAGTTCAGGCTGGCCTTGAACTCACAACAATCCTCCTGCCTCCCTCCTGAGTGCTGGAATTACAGGTATGCTCCACCACAGTGGCAACTTTTTTTTTGTATTTTTTAGGGAACGGTCTACAGGATGTTCATTGTTTCACTACTAGATTCAACTTGTAGTGATTCACCTGTTCACAGCCTCCCAAGAGCTGCGATTACAGGCCTGTGCCACCACACCCAGTCTTCAATCCCAATTACAAACCAAAAAACTAAAACCAAAACCTCTAAGAATATACACAATCAAATAATACGTGTTATGATGTATATAAGATATTACATAAGTACATAAAATGCTGAATTTATCACCCATTTCACTAAGTTACATGGCAAAACTAAATGTAATTAAGTTATTCAAAAATAAAGAATGGGGCCTGCCAGATAGCTCAGCAGATTAAAGCACCTGTTTAGGCAGATGCAGGGGCTGGGGGTTCAATCCCTGGCCTGCTGTGCTGGCCCCACCCCCCCAGGGGCGGGCTGAGATAGTGATTGACACTGGGCGTGGTGATACACATGACTGAAATCCCAGGCTTGGAAAGCTGAAGGACAAAATGAGTTCAATCTGCCTGAGACCTTGTCAGCACTGTGGGAGGTAGAGGAACAGTGGACCCTGTACTAAATACATTTAAAATAATAATAATAATAATTTTGAAGATTCCTTAGCTTTTGATGATTTTTTTTAGAAGAAAATTTCTACAAAACTATAACAGAGGGCTGGCAAGATAGCTCAGCGGTCTAGAGCGCCTCCCAGGGACCGCGGTTCGAGCCCCAGCACCACATGCCATGCCAGCCCCTCCCCGCAGGGCCGGCTGAGCTCACACCTCACCCCCGCGAAAAAAGAATCCGTGATGTGTAGCGAGACACTGTAATAAATAAAGGAATTAAAAAAAAAAAACAACTATAAAAGTAAGCAATATAAGGGAAATATAATTTTAGGTAATTATTCAATGCATCCTATGTAGAACTTCAAAGATGAAGCTAGGAAAGAGGTATAGCACAGTGGTGCAACACTTACTTAGCACAGGAGTTACTGATTTAATTCCAATCCCTAATGATAGTCCTTTTTTTCCAGTGACAGAAATTGTCAAATAAAATTAATGAAAAAAAAATAGAAACTGTATTTAGATGCCTAAATGTGCTAGGCAAGTGATCTATTGCTGAAGAATATCCTCAGCCATTTTATTATTTTTAAAAATAGTATTGGAGCTGGGTGTGGTGGCGCAGGCCTGTAATCCCAGCACTCAGGAGGCTGAGGCAGGAGGATTGTTGTGAGTTCGAGACCAGCCTGAGCTACAAAGTGAGCTTAAGGCCAGCCTGAACTGCATAGTGAGACCCTGTCTCAAAAAGACAAAATAAATAAATAAATCAATAAATAAAATAAAAATAAAAATAGTATTGGGTATTGAAGCCAGGGTCTTTTTTACTTTTTTAAGGTAGGGCCTAAATAGCTTAGGCTGGGCTTCAATTTATAGTCTTCCTGACTCAAGTCTTCCAGATACTAGGATCACAGGTATGCATCATTACCCTTGACTTTACACTTAAAACTTTCTTTTGAGCCAGTATGACTAAATTATCCAGTTTGGAATGGAACTTAGGATTTTCCTCCCTCAGGCTCCCAAGTTACTGGAATTAGCTGGACATATAGCCCAGTGGTAGGGAACTTGCTTACCATGGGCATAGCCTTGAGTTTGATCCATAGTACCAAAATAAAAAAACAAAGAAAATATAAAACCCAAGTAGCTGGAATTATAGGCTCATGGTACTATGCTCAACTGGATAAATCTATTTCTAGGATATAAGATCATAAAATCTAAAAAAAATAAATTATGCCGGGCGTGGTAGCGCATGCCTGTAATCCCAGCCCTTGGGAGGCTGAGGCAGGAGGATTGTTGTGAGTTTGAGACCAGCCTGAGCTACAAAGTGAGCTTAAGGCCAGCCTGAACTGCATAGTGAGACTCTGTCTCAAAAAGACAAAAAAAAATAAAAAATAAAAAAATAAGTTACACATCAGCCTTTGCTGGTGGAAATGTAGATTGGTTGTCATTTTGTCAGCATTTACATCAAATTTCATAATACAATTCTGTACAGAAAATTTGAATTTACTCAATGAGACACATATAAAGATAAGAAACGTGATAGTTACTTTTAGGAAACGATGACAAAAGAATGAGAATCAGAAGACTACCTTTTGGTATATACCTATTTGTATTATCTATTCTAATGCCTCCCTAGCTGTACTTACCAGAATTTTATCAGCTTTGGCTTCACTAATTCCCTTTATATTTATTAACTCCTTCTTTGGTGCATAGGCAACAGCCTCCACAGTATGGTATCCAGCTTCTTCTAATTTCTTCACATCATTAGCATTTATGCCACATTGCTATAAATAAAGAAAATGATGGTAAATTTTTCCATTTAAAAATTTTACTTAAAAATTTTTATTTATATAGCTGAGTTGTATAATGCCTGTCTGGCAAGCATAAGGGCCTGAGCTCAATTCCCTACACAAAAAACAAAACACCATAAAAACATATTTATTTTTTACGGTACCAGGAATTGAACTCAGGATTTTGTGCTTGCAAGGTAGGTGCTTTGCTGCTGAGCTATATCCCAGGCTGTACATATTTTTTTGAGACAGGGTCTCACTATGTAGTTCAGACTGCCCATGAACTATGTATCCTAGGCTTGAACTCAGGATGATCCTCCTGCCTTAGCCTCCCAACTGCTGGGATTATAATCATGCTGCACCACACCTGGCCAAAACCATGGAAATTTAAACTTCAATTCAGACTTTCTTCTTCATCTTACACGAAGAACTACATAACAAATTATCCAACTGCTAATTATCAAAACAAGCAGCTTTTTTTTCTCTCTCTCTTTTTTTTTTTTGTGGAACCGGGAATTGAACTCAGACCCTCGCACTTGCCAGGCAAGAGCTTATTCTACTGAGCTATCTCCCCAGCCCCCAAGTAGTTTTAAACTAGTACTATCCCATGTATTTTAAAGTGGTCTCAGGGCCGGGGAGATGGCTCAGTAGGATAAGTGCTTCCCTAGCAAGTGCAAGGGCCTGAGTTCAACTCCCAGTTCCGCAAAAAAAAAAAAAAAAAAAAGACTGAGGAAGGAGGACCTCAAGTTGAAGCCCATCCTGGGCACTTTAGTAGGGATCTATCTCAAAAATAATTAAAACAAAAATAAAGACCAAGGAGGTAGCTCAGTGGTATGGTATTTGCTTAACAAGCATGAGGCCCTAGGTTCAACCCCCAGTACCAAAATATCTAAACAAATCCTCATATGCTAGGCATGGTGGCATACACCTGAAATCCTAGCACTTGGGAGGCTGAGGCAGGAAGATAACTGCAAGTTGGAGGCCAACCAGAATCGTGTAGCAAGACCCTGTCTCAACAACAAAAAAGGACCAAGGATATAACTCAGTGGCACATTCCTGGTACTCCTTCCTAACAGACAGACAGACAGACAAAGAAAAGATTCTCATTAGGAATTGGGGGATGAAACAAGTAACTACTGTTTCTTTTTCTTTTTTTGTGGCCAGCTCAGCCTACCCTGGGGGCAGGGCTGGTGCAGCCTGTGGTACCAGAGATTGAACTGTGGTCCCTGCATGCTTGCCTAAGCAGGTGCTTTGGACCGCTGAACTATCTCACCGGCAACCACAACCATTTCTTACTGTAACTAAATGAACTTTGAGACATTTAGCTCTCAAAGGCCACTTTAAAACTTTTCACAAACCTTCCCACGTTAAACATAGAAAAAGCTGTGCCAGAGCAAACAGGTAAAAGAAACCCAAAGTGCAGAGAAGTATTACTTTGGCGTATTAATAGCCTAACAACTGACATTGAGAATAGGGAAAACTATTTTGCTTGGGCCACTAAATATCACTTTTATACCATTTCTCAAAGCAAACTACACCACAGCACCTTTTTTCCTATGCACAAGGTTTGCTTTGGTTTTATTACTACTGAAACCATGGACACGAGACCATGAGTTAGTGGAGGGATGTGTACTTGTCAACAGAAAAAATGTCTGCTGTTAATACTTAAGCAATACTTTCATTTTACGGAACCAGGGATTGAACTCAGGACCTTGTACTTGCCAGGCAAGTGCTTATTCTACTGAGCTATCTCCCCAGCCCCTAATATCCATTTACGAATCTAAAAATGCTCATATATCTGGGCATGGTACTGCAGACCTGTAATCCTAGCACTCTGGGGGAGTCAGGCAGATTGAATGCAAATTTGAGCCTAACCTGGGCTCAAATTTGATCTCAAGTACTACAAAAAAAATGTTGTAATTCTCAAATCCACTTAAGTAATTAAAGAGTTCTGAAGCTTTGTTGGTAAAATATACAAAACGTGACAGAAGAATCAAGTTTCCCATCTTCTTTCAACCCCAATCAACTGTACTCACAGCGAGACTTTTATATAATGTGCAGCAAATACTGGAAAGCCTCAGCTTTGCCATTTCCTATTATTAAGCAGTCACAGATTTCATCTAGGGTCTTATACCTAAAAAAACTAAGTCCTTTTTCCTGCCTATAGCAACTGCCTCACAATCTTCTACAAACATATGGGTCAGTGGAGG
Organism: Ctenomys sociabilis; assembly: GCA_004027165.1. Lineage (NCBI taxonomy): Eukaryota > Metazoa > Chordata > Mammalia > Rodentia > Ctenomyidae > Ctenomys > Ctenomys sociabilis. Next base: position 16,481 of record PVKA01027718.1, on the reverse strand, counting down.
CCAGATGCTTTTTTCTCCTCCTTGCATAACTAGTTCAGGGATACTTTAATTCGCTGGACAGCACTTTCATTATTAGTATAAGCAGCACTGAGGGTCCATTGTGGGATCTGAGGCCTGCCTTAGTTTTCTAATAGTGCATCTGGGGGAATGGGGAGATAGCTTGGTAGAATAAGTGCCTGAGTTCAAGACCCAGTTCTGCCAAGAAAGAACGAATGAACAAATGAACGAACGAAAGAAAGGAAAGACAGACAGACAGGAAGGAAGGACGGAAGGAAGGAAGGAAGGAAGGAAGGAAGGAAGGAAAGAGGAAGGAAGGAAGGAAGGAAGGAAGGAAGGAAGGAAGGAAAAGAAAAGAAAGGAAAGGAAAAGAAAATGTGGCCAGGCATGTTTAACCATAACCTTAAGCCTTTTTTCAGAGTTCTTAACTACCTCCTTAACCCCTAATTTTTGTTGTTATTGGAGGTACCTGAGATTAAACACAGCGCTCTGTGCATGCCTAGGCAAGTACTCTACCTCTAAGCCATATTCCCCTGGTTTTTTTTTTCTTTAATTTTTTGATGGAGTTTCACTAGGTTTCCCAGGCTGGGCCTGAACTTGTGCTACTTCTACTTCTGACTTAGCCTCCCAAGTGATGATCAACCTATGGTTTATACAAAGATATTACTCATTAGGTAGAAGATTCATTATAGACTGCAAAAAAAAAAAAAAAAAAAAGTCAGCAATTAAAAGCATACTTTCAAGCCAGACATGGTGCCAAATGCCTGTAATCCCAGTACTCAGGAGGCTGAGGCAGAACTGCAGCAAGCTGGAGCCCAGCCTACATTACAGAGCAAGATCCTGACTCAAAAAAAATAACAAAACAATACCTCCAACCGTGAAATAGGCTGTGGGCCAAAGCTTTCTTCTTCCACTGAAGTATCTGCACTTGCTTCAAGCTGCATCTGCATGGCCATTTCTAGAAAACACAGATGACCATAAATACTATAAAAATTCTGCAGAGAGAGAACATATGTCCAAATATATACAATATTTGGTTAAATGTCTCTACTAAACATGTACAAATTTATTTCTTGTTATGATTCCCCCTAAACAATATAGTATAACGACCATATACAGCATTTGCATTCTAGAGATGATTTAAAATAGGTGGGAAAATGTGCATAAATTCTTTGCAAAAATTACTGTTACATATAAAAGATTTGAATATCCTCAGATTTTAGCATCTGGATGGGAGAAGGGGGATTCAGAAACCAGTCCCTCAAGAATACTGAGAAACACCACCAAAACATCAATTTCCAAATTAGATTATCTGTCCAAGAGATAAAACTATTTTCAGAACATAAAATATTCTCATGGCCTTATAGTTGTTTTTATTTTTGTCATTTTTTTTTTTTTTACAGCACTGTTGAGTACAGGGGTTCTCACTGTATTGCATCCTCAACCCCTTTTTACAGTACTTTGAGACAAGTTCTGGCTGTACTGCCCAGGTATGACTTGAACTTGCAATCCTCTTGCCTTAAGTCCCCTCAGTACTGGGGGTGCAGACATGGACCACAGTATACAGCAGAATATTTTGGTGATATTCAGATAGAGAACTGGATAAATAATGTAAAAAAACAAAAAAATAAGACTAAAAAAACTGGATTATAAACCACAAATGATGGCACCCTAGCATTTTGGGAGTCCAAGCCCAAACAGACAATATAGTGATTAGCAACTATCAGTCTCAAAAATAAAGAGTTGGGGATGTACCTCACTGTGCAGTAGTATAGGATTGAAAAAAAAAAAAAAAAATCCAAACTTCTATTCATCAAAACACTATTAAGGCTGGGCATGGTTACAGGTGTTACATACCTGTAATCCCAACACTTGGAAGGCCAGTTTTAGGCCAACCTGGGCTACAAAGTGAGTTCAAGGTCAGCCTGAACTATATAGAAAGACCCTGTCTCAGAAAACAAAAGACAGTATTAATATTCTAAAAGGTCGAAGCTTTGCCAGCACTACAAGCCCCGCCAGCCCTGCCCCCAGGGTGGGCTGAGCTGGCCACAAAAACAAAAACGAAAAGATTCTGAAAGGTCAAACAACACTGGAAGAGAAAATTAGAACCAAGTGGCCCAGAAAAATGGTCAACTTCATCAGTAATTAGGAAAATTGCATTTGAAATCACACACACAAAACAAAAACACAAAATACCACACAGCTAAAAATTAAAAAAGACAAATACAGTGTGTTGACAAGCATGTGGAACTAAACAGTCAACATGTAAAAACAAAAACAGCTCTTGGCAGTAGAACTCAATATACTGTTTGCTACTAGGGAAGAGGGGAAAATATTGGACAAGTGTAGGAAAGTAAAATAATTATTCTCTTTCATTTTGAGGCTGGCCTAGAACTTGGGGATCCTCCTGCCTCAGTCTCCAGAGTGCTAGGACTAGACAGAGACACCTGGTTGACAGCATATTATTTCTTTTTTTCTTGTACCAGAAACTGTACTCAGGACCTTTCACTGGCCATATCCCTGGCCAGCATATTACTTCTTGACCTGAGTCAAAGATTAATTTCATAATAACTTATGATGTACACACCTGTAATCTATGCACTTTATACGTTGTGCGAATGTGAATATAATTTCACTTTGTAGGCGTTTAAACACCCAATCTTAAACCTGGCACGGTGGCACAGGCCTGTAATCCCAGCACTCGGGAGGCTGAGGCAGGAGGATTGTTTTGAGTTCGAGACCAGCCTGAGCTACAAAGTGAGCTTAAGGCCAGCCTGAACTGCATAGTGAGACCCTGTCTCAAAAAGACAAAACATAAATAAATAAATAAACACCCAATCTTACTTCAGATCATTCCCTAAACAGTATGCACACGCTTTTTTGACGATGATGAAAATGATCTAAGGAGTAGGGGAGATGGCTCAGTGGAATAAGCGCTTCCCTGGCAAGCGCAAGGGCCTGAGTTAAAATACCCAGTTCCGCCAAAAGAAAAAAGAAAATGATCTTTCTAAAAGTGGAGGCTGGCGCTTTGCACAGCACGGGTGAACACCGACCAGGAACCCAGAACCCCGGGGCCAAGGCGAACATCTGTGCCCGCCCCTTCCTCCCCGGATCGCGGCTTCCTAGCTCAAACCCGGAAAACTAGCGTTGGCCGAGAAGGTCCGCAAGCTCTGAGGCTGTGCCGGCATCGACTTCCCTCACGCGCGCTCTGAAGGGCGGTAGGGCCGGATGGCCCAGCTCCGCCATCTTTTGGCTCCTCAGCCGACCCAGGGGTCCTAAGTTGGCTGCGGGACGTGAGGTCGGGCCGGGCCAGGCCGGGCGGGTCCAGGCGGCGAGAGGGAGATCCGCGGCGGCGCAAGGCGCGGCCCACATCCACTCACCTGAATTGCCGCGCTGTTCTGCTGGCCTCCCTGACGTCGGCGGCTTGATCACTCTCGCTGTTTTCTGCCCTCAACCAGGGAGAGCTTCAGCTCCGACTCGCGCTCTCGGTAAGCATCGCAGCTGTGCTCACACGCCGCTGTCTAGCCACCGCGCGCAGCAAACAGCGACTTTCAGAAATCCCGCCAAATCTAGTTCGGCAGGGCGACGCCTGCGTCAGCGTGACGTCAAACGGCTTTGCTCGGGCCTGCGGCTAGGCGCCTCTGAGTCTTCCCGCGAGAGAAGGACCCAAGGAATTCAAACCTGCGTGACACTGAGGATTATGCTCCTCCCTTCTCCCCTAAAGACTAATTCAAATCTAGTCAGTTGTCGCCGTCTCTTTATCTGTCTGACAACTACAAATCCTGAGGAGGTGCGGCCGGCCTGGACTACACCTCCCAAGATGCACCGCGTCCGGCCCTTAGCCTGCGCGAGATAAACGCCTGAGGGCTCTTCCTGGTTTGTTCCTGTAAAGTCCAAACTCCAGTCCCTTAGCTTCCAACTAAAGTTTTATTGCAGTAGTGTTCCCCAAGAGGCTGCAAAAACTGCATAAAACTGGGCATTTGATTTACAGTACTAATCATGAATACACAAATGTGTTATTTCTATACATTGAAATATTTTCCCGTAAAAAAAGGAGCGAAAGCAGTCATTATAGTGGCACACACCTGTAATCTCAGCACTTTTGAGAAGCTGATGCAGAAGGATCACAAGTTTGGGTTGGGTCAGCCTGGCGCAATTTGGACACCCTATATAAAAAAAAAAAAAAAAAAAAAAAACTAAAAGGGGTGGGGATATAAATGGAAAGACCTTGAATTCAGTCCCTGTACTACCACTCCCTTCCCAAAAGGAGATATGCTTCAGAGATAAGAGGGATTGCCTTCTTTGTGTGATGCACTGGTTCAATTCCCAGGACGACCAGGAAAGAAAACCAAAAAGGGATAAAATACTTGGTAGGTTCTGGCTTCAGTATAAACTGCTAAATTATTTTGGTGGTCATCTAATATGGCTGAAGCCTTTAAAACAGCTTGTCAATTACCACTTCCTCCCTCTTCCCCACTCCAGCCCAGGATACAATTTCCTCACCTTTCCCACACACCCAGGGGAAACCTCAATCAGCTCCTTACTGTAAAGGGGTTAACAGAATTTTGTGCCTTAACTGTGGGAAATTATTTTTTTAAAAAAACCTTGTGCTTACTGTTATCTACTCTAAGAAATGTATTCTCCCTCTCTGCTCAAGGCTGTTAAGAATACATAACTCCTTGTCAAGGCAGCAAGCTGAAACAAACTCCTTTCCTAACCATCTCTTGTAACATGGTCAGCTTGTAAAAATATACGTTTATCACTGAGTTGTGAAAAACCCCTTAGTTTGCAGCTGTGTCAAATGAATGAAATTTTCTGTGCTAGATAACAAATTCGCCTACCAAACTGGATGTGATTTGTTATAAATACCCCCCTGCTACCTGCATTCCATTGCCAATCAGTCTTGAGAGTGGACTAACCATCCTGAGCTCAGAAAATAAAAGCCTCTATTCAAATCTCTCTCTGGCTGATCTGGTTCCTATGCAGAGTGACTCATAACATTTGGGGGCTCATCCGGGATCTCCTTTACGGGGGATTAATCATAGGAACCAGTTTTTAGAAACCATTTCCCTGGGGAAACTTTCTGGCCCTGGGACGGTCTCCAAAAACTCATAAACCCTAACATTTGGACTGACTAGATGGAGCCATCTGAAAGATCTTGCGGGTAAAAATCTGTATCTGTTCCATTGGGGCTCCCTCTCTGAGAGTCCTTAAGAGGTGCTGGACTCAGCGACAGCCTCTGGACTCCACTCCTTTCAGTGATGATGTGTAGGAGTCTCAGGCCTGTTTCTGTTTCGTTTTGTGATTCAGCTGATTGTTGTCAGTCTACTTTTGCTTCTGTAGCACCTTTGCAATGTATTCTTGATCATTTCGAGGAATTCCGATGACGAGCTGCTGACCACAGAGACCTTGTCTCCTGGGGGAATGGAGTGGCCTCAACTATTGGTGTCCATATGGCCTCCAGAGGGCTCTTTTAACATCTTATCAGGTCCGCAGGGTCATATATGGAAAGCCGGGACATCCTGATCAAGTCCCATATATTCAAGCATGGATAGATTTATTACAGGACCCTCCAAAGTGGATGAAGACTTGTTGCTGGTGCCTTGGGGCATCACGCCAACTCGCCCCTGGTTTGATGGCACTGCCTGCCGCTCCAAAAAGGATCCTCAGGGTCCTAAAAGGTTGCCTGTACTGCCCCCAACTCTCCCCCTTTACTCTATAAACTGTACTGTCTCCCTCTGGCTAGCCTCCACTCCTCCACTTCTGGGAGTCCGCATGGGAAACAAACAGTACCATACCAATGACTTTAGAAGTTTTTTTTTTTTTTTTGGTGGAACTGGGGATTGAACTTAGGCCTTTTCACTTGCCAGGGAAGCGCTTATCCCATTGAGCCATCTCCCTGGCCCCTATAAGTTTTTTTTAAGGAGTTAATAATCAAAACCTTGATTATGCCAAATGAGTATCATGTTGACTTTTGAATTTTAAAGATCAAGTTATCTTTTCTGAGCTTGCCCAAGCAGGAACTTTAAACAACTGAGCTAACCCACAAGCTCCCCCTCCCTTTACTGTATTTAGTACAGGGTCTCACTACACAAATCAGACTCATAATGATCTGGGGGGACTGAACTCAGGCTGTTGTGCTTGTCAGGGAAGCACTTATTCTACTGAATCATTTCCAGGGTCCAATCCTCCTGTTTTCAGTGTTCCCAGGGCTGGGATTACAGGTGTGCACCACCATGCCCAGACTCAGTGGACAGCTCAGCATGCCTGAGGGCATGGCTAAGGCAGCATATGGTGCCCAGGATCAAAACTGGTCAGTCCTTGTGGTTGCCTAAGCAGGCACTTAATCCACCTAGTTATCTCACTGGCCCTCCAAGTTATCTTTTTATGTATAGCTCAGAAATAAAAATCAAAGAGGTAAGAGAATATTCATGGGCCCCACTGAACTTTAATCTGATCCTACAGCATAAAGTAAAACACTGTAAACTTCCAACTCAGAGCTAGGCTAGGTCTGGTGGTGTATACTTATAATTCCAGTACTCAGGAGGCTGAAGCAGGAGGATCACCAAGAGCTCAAGACCAGCCTGGGCTACCATGGCAAAACACTGACTCAAAATCAATTAATCAGTCAACCAACCCAAATGTGGTGGCTTAGCATAAACAATAGCTGTGAGTTGGAGGCCAGCCAGGGCTACACAGTGCTTTCAAGACCAGCCTGGACTACACAGCAAAATCCTCTTTCAAAAAAGCAAAACCAGGGCCAGGGAGGTAGCTCAGTAGAATAAGCACTTGTCTGGCAAGTGCAAGATCCTGAGTTCCATCCTCAGTACTGAGAAAAAAAAAAAGCCAAACCAAAAACAATAAAAACCAAATATATTTTAGTTTAGGATTAAATAGAAACAAATTTCATAATTATACCATATTTGCATCAAAATTTTTTCCTAATAATCAATGGATATGCTTAGTTTTCTGTGTGAAGAGTGTGTGACTTTAGGAACCAATACATATGTAGTAATTTTTTTTTTTTTTTTTTGTGGAATCAAGGTTTGAACTCAGGCCCCTGCACTTGCTAGGCAAGTGCTTATTCCACTGAGCCATCTCACAGCCACCCATATGCAGTAATTTTATATTGCCAATAACTAATTTTCTGGAAGAAATATTGTTTGAAATGTTATTTAATAAAAGAAGATTGATAATATTGCTCTAAAAGTCCTTCAGAAAGATGGAAACAACCAAGAGAAGGCAAGTTTTCTACTTCACAAAAAAAAAAAAATTAATATATTTATATCTGCATGGATGCAAAAAAAAAAACCCTACTTATTAAGAAAACAGTATAGAATAGAAAAGGCAAGGTCCTCAAGAAAAGATGGCAACCATTCCAACAGGTGCTGTTGCTTTCTGAAATTTTATTTATCTGAAATAGCATTTCTGAAATGGACAAAAAGGTTGAATAGTTTGTACACAGACACATTTCTTTTTGTGTTACTGGGACAGGCTCTTGCTATGTTGTCTAGGCTGGTCTTGAACTCATGGGCTTGGGTGATCTTCCCATCTCAGCTTCCCTAGTAACTGGGATTAGAGGTATGCACCAACATGGCAGTACTTGACAGATGTTTCTATTTCAGAAATATTTGCTAGGCAAAATTCAGCATACTTTAAAAAAAATCATAGATCTATATAAGGATAAAGAGTTAATGTGTTTGCTGGTGAAAATCTCTCTGTCTTTTTTTTTTTTTCCTTTTTTTATAGTACCAGGGGATTGAACTCAAGATCTTGCACTTACCAGGCAAGTGCTTATTCTGTTGAGGTATTACCTGGCTTTATGTCTTATATTTAAAACTTACTTCTCAGGGCATGTACTGAGCTGAGAGCACAACTTTAGTTAGAGAGGATTTTCCCTAAGGCTCTTACAACTTACTTAACTTTGGGTACTGAGGTAAGCCAGTTAGTAGCAGGCTAATTAAGACCATTCATCAGCTGACTAAACATTTAAATATTAACCTATGAATTAACTGTAACATCAGAGGAGTTTTACTAGGTTTCTTTTATATAAAGACAAACAGTAATGGAGACCCTAACATAACACCCTAAGAAGGTACAGTCTTGTTTAGTAGTCACAGCTGTGGTTCATGAATCTAGTGGAACAAGTGGCAGTCCTGAAGTAAATCTTGGGAAATGTGTTTGACTACGTTCTTCAAATAGTTGTCTTCTAATGGCACCTTAGATATAATGGAAGCAATTTCATCTTGGCTAGAAAGAAGAAAAGGTTAATTAATTTTTCTGGAAACTTAAACATGTCTCTAATTTATTGCTACTCATATTCTTGGGTACAGTGTCTGTTTCCCATAAAGTCTCTAATTTATTGCTACTCATATTCTTGGGTACAGTGTCTGTTTCCCATAAAGTACAAATAGACATTTCTGCAAATAAAAACAGACCAACAGGGGCTGGGGAGATGGCTCAGTAGAATAAGTAGTTTCCCTGGCAAGTGCAAGGGCCTGAGTTCAATCCCCGGTGTGTACACACACACACACACACACACACACACACACACACACTCTCTCTCTCTCTCTCTCTCTCTCTCTCTCTCTCTCTCTCTCTCTCACAAAACAGACTACCTATTTGAAATGGGACCTCAAATTCTGCTGAGAACTAATTCTGAACATAATTATTAGGGCTGGGGTGATAGCTCAGTGGTTTGGCAAGCTCTAGGGTTTGAGTCAAACCCCAGTACCAAAAAAAAAAAAAAAGAAAAAAAAAAAGGAAAAAAAAGTGCTGGCCCTGCCCTTGGGGCACACTTGAGACAGCAACTGAGATTGGGCGTGGTAGCACATGCCTATAATCCCAGCTCTTGGGAAGTTGAACACAGGTAGATCACTAGGAGTCCAATCTATGTAGTGAGACCATATAGACCCTGTCCTAAAATAATAAAAAAAAATATATCAGGTAGCATGAACCAGTTGCTTTCTTTAGCTATAAAATTCTAACTATTGTTACTTGCTGTTAGATTTAAGGTAGGCTTTCATAAACTCTGTCCTTTCTCAACCTGTCAACAGTGGATCTAAAACATCATAAAACATAACAATCTATTAAAAATGAGACATTTATAGGTTTGATTCCACAAACTAATTGAAAAAAGGCATTGTGAATTTTCCATTTATTATCATTATTAATATATTTGGTTGTTACAGGGTCTCACTACACAACTTGGACTTGTAGTGACCCTTGTGCTTTTCAGCCTCCCCAGCACTGAGATGGATTACAGGTTTGTACCACTATGCCCAGACTCTGGCCAACAGGGTGACACTGGTGCAGCATGTGGTGCCAGGGACTGAACCTTGGTCCCTGTGCCTGCCTAAGCTTGCCTAAGCAGGCGCTTTAGTCTGCTGAGCTATCTCGCCAGTCCAAATATTCCATTTTAAATTAAGACACATCTTCATCCTGTGCAAGAGGAGGACATGAAAATAGTGTGAGTGTTCTACTCACCCAGCCTGCTTACAATACAAGGGAGGAAGAGAAGCTTGCTCCCCGCCTCCTTTGCTCTTGCTGTCTTCTGCTGTCGTGGGTGTTGCCCCTTACTGTGCCACCCTGCTTTGGAGCCAGCGGGGTATGGGCTGAAACCTCCACAAACTGTGAGTTAAACAAACCTTTCCTTCCTCAATTTTAGGTGTCAGGTGTTCTTTTCTCAGCAAGGAGAGGTAAGTAACCAAGACAAAGGTCAATCTGAACTACACAGTGAGACTATGTCTCAAACCTCAAAAACAAACAAAAACAAAACAAAGCCAAAACTATTCTCAGGTATAGGGATGTAGCTCACTAGTAGAGCATTTGCCTAGCATGCATAAGGCATAAGGATCTGGGTTTGATTTACAGCACTGGCAAAATAAAAGTGACACTCAGCCCTCACTTTTGCAGACCACTTGAAGGGATCTTTCAAATGAAATAACAAATGTGAAAAAGTAGCCTATTTTACTCTGCTGGTCTTTTACTTACCCAATGTTCCCAAGGTAATTTCGAATGGTAAAAGGTACTTGGACCAATGGATACTGGGCAGAGAGATACAAAATTATCTCAAACTTTGCAAATGCTACAGAGCTGGAGAATAAAAGCCTCAATCTGTAAAACACAAGATCCATAATTAAAAATATAAAACAACAAAAAATACTATTTTCATTGGCATCTGAAACTTGGTACACATTATTTCTTGTCCTATTAAATGAAATAGAAGCTGAAACAGCCAGTACATGGTGTTAAATGGGATTTTTTCTTTCTACTTGTTATTCTTTTGTTGTTGTTTTAATGTATTTAGTGTAGGGTTTACAGGGACTCACTGTTTTCAGCCTCCTGAGTACTGGGATTACAGGAGCCCGCCACCTTGCCCAGTCTCAATCAGTCTCAGCATGCTCCAGGGGCAGGCCCGGGAGGACTTATGGTGCAGGGGATCAAATCCTGGTCCCTGAGCTCTGCCTAAGCAGGCGCTTTAGTCAGCTAAGCTCTCTGGCCAACCCTACTTGTTATTCTTGAAGAATATAAAAAATTATTTTAGTAAATTCTTGACTGCTCACTGTTATGGGTGACAATGTATCTCCTAAAATTTGTATCTTTAAGTCCTAATCTCTAACCACCACAGAATGTGACATTTGGAAATATTAGATCACTATAAATTTACTTCGTGAGTTTCTATTGGAGTACCCTACTCCAATATGAGAGGTGTCCCTTTTTAAAAGGGGAAATTTATACAGACACTCACACAATGAAAGACACTATGAAGGTAAAGGCAGAGATCAGGATTATGCATTTATAAGCCAAGGAAGGCCAAAAATTGTCAATGAAGCACTAGAAGTTATGATAGAGGGGTAGAATTTTATTCATTTATTTTTTCATAGTCATGAGGAACCAATCCTAAGCCTGATCTGGGCCTTCTAACCTCTAAGGTTATATAATAACCTAAGTTAACACGTTTCTCTCTTTTTTTAACCTAATTTGTAATACTTTGTTACTGATGCGCAGATAACTAACACACTTACTCAGTATTATTCACATATATGTTCATAAGGTTATAATTTGGCCCCCATCTCTTTAAAAATTCAATCTCTTCTCCAAGGAGTCTGCAGTGGCTCACTACCAGTGAAAGTTCCTGAAGCATCTAGAAAAAATAGGGGGAAGGGTAAGGAAACTACAAAAATAATTTCAATGCTTTTAATGGCTCTGTAATAATGAACCTCTAAAAGTTAACAAATATATATATGTATGTATGTGTGTATATATATATATATATATATATATATATATATATATATATATATATATATAATCTCAGGATACTATTATATATACAGAATTTCGGTTCTGTTACACACACAAATTTTCCTTTAAAAACTTCAGACTTTACCTTGGGTACCTGATACTGTGTTGTACATCTTTTCTTCCACGATTCCTGTTCCTCAATGTATTGAAAAATAAGTTTGTGAACCAAAAGGGAGGAAGAAGGAGCTTTATCCTCTGGGAAAGAGAAAGGAAAATAAAATACAAAAGGAAGGTATTATTATTATTCATATATTTCATATGAGCTACATATACTATATTATCTAAGCAAGAAATACCCTCAAAGTATTAAGTGCCAAAGCATACTCTTCCATTAGAATGGTGCTGCACAACTATAATCCCAGCACTTCAAGGGGAGGCCAAGGCAGGAGGATTGCCATGAGTTTGAGCCAGCCTGGGGTACATAGTGAGTTGAAGGCCAGCTTAGATTACGCAGTGGGACTCTTTCTCACTACTAGGTCAGGTGTGTAGTCATCTGCCTGTTTACAGCCTCCCAAGAGCTGGGATTATAGGTGCAGCCACCACACCCAGTCTCAATTGCAGTCTCAGTGTGCCCGGGTGCTGGACTGGCACAGCAGGCTACGGATCAAACCCCTAGCCCCTGTGCCTCCTTGCAGGTGCTTTAATCCGCTGAGCTATTTGGCCAGCCCTTAATTTTTATTTTCAAACACAACTAGGTATGGTATACAAAACATTCCTACAAAAACTCAAGCCTTTATCATGTACACAGCAGTTTTATAAAAAAATTTTTTTAGTATGTGTTTATAGTACATAATGATTACGCTGATCACGGGGAGTTGGCATAGGCACACAATGTATCTTCATTCTTATTTATCCTCTCCCATTTTCCTTCTATTTTGTTTTCTTTTGAGACATCATCTCTCTATGTCCAGGCTAGCTTTGAACTCACTGCTGGTATACAACCCAGACTGTCTTTGAACTTGTAGGTGTTCTCCTCCCTCACCTGTTTGAGTACTGGGATTACAAGTGTGTGCCACTATCTCTAGTTTCCCATATAGAACATGCTTAAAAACACAGGGTTGGCCAGGCATGGTGGTGCACACCTATAATCTCATTACTCCGGATACTGAAGGAAAAGGGTCATTGTGATTTTGAGGCCAGCCTGCGCTACAAAGTGAGCCCAAGGCTATCCTGAGGTACATCAAGAAACCCTGTCTTAAAAAGGGGTGGGGAAGCCGGGCATGGTGGCGCATGCCTGTAATCCCAGCACTCGGGAGGCTGAGGCAGGAGGATTGTTGTGAGTTCGAGACCAGCCTGAGCTACAAAGTGAGCTTAAGGCCAGCCTGAACTGCATAGTGAGACCCTGTCTCAAAAAGACAAAACAAAAAAATAAAATAAAATAAAATAAAATAAAAATAAAAAGGGGTGGGGAGCATGAGGAGATGGATCAGTAGAATAAGTGCTTGCCTGGCAAGGGCCTGAGTTCAATCTCTGGTTCTGCAAAAACAAAAAGCAAAGAACAAAACAAAACAAAAAAACCTGCCTTAAAAAGACAAAAACGGGCTGGGGAGATGGCTCAGTGGAATAAGCGCTTCCCTGGCAAGCACAAGGGCCTGAGTTCAATCCTTGGTCCCCCCCACCCCCAAAAAAGACAAAAACATACAAACAAACCAATCAAACCCCCCCCCACAGGTTTATGCCAGGGAATATATCTCAGTGGTAGAAGGCTCTCCTAGCCCATACAAAGCCTTGGGATCGGTTCCCAGCATCACAAAGAAGAAGCATGAGTTTAAATACAATAGACACATGAATTGAAAAAATGTCTTTAAAAAAATAATACTTTTCTCTCTTTTTTTCCCATCCTTTATTTATTTTTTTAAAGTAGGGTCTCACTGTGTAGTTCAGGCTGGACTTGAACTCACTATTTCAGGCTGACCTCAAACTCAAGGTGACCCTTCTGGATTTTTTTTAAATACTTAAAATTTTTCTGATCTATAGTTTCCTAACTTATAAAATAATCCCTCATCATTAATGTCAATAATACACATGCTCACCAGTCATAGTGACTGTACTCCTAGCACTTGGGAGCCTGAAGCTCAAGGACCACATGTTTGAGCCTAGCCTGAACTACATAAGCCCTTATCTCAAAAAAAAAAAAAAAAAAAAACCCTAAAAAAATAAACAAAACACCATGCATGATATAGGGTGGGTACTCATAATGGTAAGTTTCAAACTATGGAATGGCTATTATGAGTCACTACTCATTAAAATTAGTCACTACTACTCAGGGTCTGTAAAATTAGATTTTACAAGAAAAGCCTAGTAAGTAATTTCTTGCCAGGTGTGGTGGCACATACCTATAATCCTAGGATTGGGAGGCAGAAGCAGAATTGCCACTTTTAGACCAGCCTGGAGAACATAGCAACTTCAAGGCCAGCCTGAATTATAGAATGAGACCCTGTCTCAAAAAAAAAAAATTCCTTTTCAAATTCATCTAATGAACTGGGTGTAGTGGTGCACTGCTGTACACCCAGTATTCAGGATGCTGAGACAGGATCACTGTGAGTTTCAAGCCAGACTAAGCTGCATAGACCCTGTCTCAGAAGGAAGGAAGGAAAAAAGGGAGGTAGTGAGGATGGGAAAGAGGGAGGAAATTTAATATTTAGAACATTACCCAAGCAGATTTATAACCAATAAATATTTTAAGGACAAATTATTATTGTTTATAGTTAACTTAGTATGTAACAGAGTTAACAAGAAACTATTTGTGTGTGTGTGTGTGTGTGTGTGTTACCAGAGATTGAACTAGGATCCTGCACTTGCCAGGCAGGCACTTGTTCTACTTAGCTGTCTCCCTAGTCCCTATTTTATTTGTATTTTACGGAAGGGTCTACAGGGTGTTTAGGGTGTCACTACTAGATCAGACTTATAATGATCTGCCTGTTTACCACTTCCCAAGAGTTGGGATTACAGGTGTGTACTACCATGCCTAGTCTCAATTGCCATCTCAGTGCAGCCCAGGGGTGTGGCCAGCACAGCAGGCCTGGGGATTGAACCCAAGGCCCCAGCGCCTGCTTGCAGGTGCTTAATCTGCTAAACTATTTGACCAGCCCTTATTTTATTTTTATCAGTCTATCAATCTGTTAATCTAACTATTCATCCATCTATACATCTGTCATCTATCTGCTGGGCACTGACACCAAGACCTTGTGCATGCTAGGCTAGCACTCTGCCATTTAACTATCCATACCCCTAGCCCAGAAAGTACAGTTTTAAAGTATGAAAAATCTTCCATCAAATCAAAGTTAGATCTTTGACAATAAGAACACCATGAAACAACTGCCATACTGTGTGAGCCCCAACCAATCCAGCCTCTTGGGGATTTCTAACAGAACAGATGAAGATTATGAACTCAGCATGACTCTGTATACCTGGTACAAGCTCTGATAATGTTTATGTCTTTCTGTTCCTATTTCTGGGCATTTCTTGGGTTTTCCAGCATTCAAAACATCATCTAACACTCATTGAAATGCTTAAGTTTGAAAATAAATCCAATTTAGGAATTCTTATATCAAAGCTATGTCATTTTATTTATTTATTTATTTATTTATTTATTTATTTATTTATTTATTTATTTATTTGTCTTTTTGAGACAGGGTCTCACTATGCAGTTCAGGCTGGCCTTATATCAAAGCTATGTCATTTTATTTATTTATTTATTTATTTATTTATTTATCTTTTTGAGACAGGGTCTCACTATGCAGTTCAGGCTGGCCTTAAGCTCACTTTGTAGCTCAGGCTGGTCTTGAACTCACAACAATCCTCCTGCCTCAGCCTCCCGAGTGCTGGGATTACAGGCATGCGCCACCACGCCCGGCATCAAAGCTATGTCATTTAAAAGATAGGACTGGGAAGCTCAATATTGTTTTCTGGTCCATGCTCAGTTACGAGAGCAGCAACAAACTCAGAACTGAGTGCCAGAGGCTCAGAGCCTAAATTTATAGACTAAGTTGCGATAGCCTAATAAATTAATGATGCTGGCCCTGATCACAGGCAAGCAGAATGATCTGCCCTGAAATGTTTTGTTTTCTTACAATGGAGACACTGTTTACAATTTAGGATTAGGTGACAAGACTATCAGGAAACTCTTGAAATTTTATTTGAATTCTATTTACTCTGTAAAAAAAATTAATTTGTATCATCCTCCATAAGAACTAACAAAAAATAACACATGAGTTTAACAAAATAAAGGTTTACATTTAGATTTTTTTTTTTTGGAAAATAGCATTCTATGGAATACTGATGATCAAAAACAAAATTAAGAGCCAGCCAAATAGCTCAGTGGATTAAAGCACCTGCAAGCAGGCACAGCGTCTGGGGGTTCAATCCCCGGGTGTGCCGTGCTGGCCCTGGCCCTGTCCTCACTGTGCTCTGAGCCAGCAACTGAGACTGGACATGGTGGCATGTGCCTGTAATCCCAGCTCTTGGGTAGGCTATAAGCAGGCCTAGTAGTGAGAACCCTGAACACCCTGTAGACCCTTCTCTAAAATACAAAAAAAAAGCTGGGCACAGTCATCCATGCCTATGGTTTTAGCTACTCAAAAGGGTAAGGCAGAGGATTATGAGTTTGAACCTCACCTGAGCAATATACACAGCAAGACCCTCATTTCAAAATCAATTAATAAACTATTATAGAAAGATGGAGATAAAAATGAGAGCAGACTGAAAGCATATACATATAACATATATATATGATATTAAGTATATGACTTAAAATATTAGCAAATATCTCTAAGTGGAAGAGCCACTTTTTTGTTATTTTGTTAACATCACATCTTGAACACAATTTTCATTTTTCTTTTGAGGCAGGGTCTGGCTGTGTTGTTCAGGTTGACCTTGAACTAACTTTGTAGCCCAGGTTGACCTCAGACTACCGAGTGCTGGGATCACAGGTGTGAGGCATCATGCATGGCTTGAACAGAATTTTCTTAGAACAGTATATATATTATTATAACAGTGATAAAAACAAAAGGAGCAAGCCGGGCGTGGTGGCACATGACTGTAATCCCAGCACTCAGGAGGCTGAGGCAGGGGGATTGTTGTGAGTTTGAGACCAGCCTGAGCTAAAAAGTGAGCTTAAGGCCAGCCTGAGCTGCATATTGAGACCCTGTCTCAAAAAGACAAAAAAAAAAAAAAAA